>APFE031503250.1:0-11546 GCA_000404065.3 Pinus taeda | reverse complement strand
TTTATTAATTTATCTTCAAAAAACAATAAAAAATTTTAGGTTTTATTTACTCATTCTATAAAATTTAATGATAAAAAATATTTTTATGAAATTATTTATTGTAAAATAATTATATTACCATGGGGAAGTTGTGGAACTATGTTGTGAAACCTATATAAGAGGGAATAATCTATTTCTAATAAAGATGTAGTATAGTGAATTTTTGCATGTCGTAAGCCACTTCAAAACTAGGGCCAATTAGCATCCTACAACTAAAACATCTTAGTTATATTTTGATATATTTGTTTGAAATGGAGATATCACCGAGAAACATCCATGCATGCAATTCTATTTCAAATTGATAAAAGAGTCTTCAATGCCTTAATTTATCTTCTAGATATTTGTGTCTATTTTTCTATGTGGCTTACTTTTCCTTACATGTGGAATTTTACACTCTTTGTTCCTCAGTTATTTCTATATATAAGTGTTTTATGAGTAGAATTCTAGTTTTAATAATTTGGCTTGGTAGGTGATACATGTATTTAAATACTTATAGTTAGACTTTAAAGGGTTCTTAATGACTACAACTTCCAAAAAGAGGAAATGTTTGGGCACGTAATAAAAGTAATTAAGCAATTGTTTTAAAGATTGTTAGGTATAGTGTGGGGAGGAAGGAGGAATAACTCCTATATACTATTCAAACTTATGTGATTATCAAGGGCTGATCAACAAATTAATTCATGCATAAAACATATTGTGTGGTTGGAATATATGTGGTGAGACGATAAATAACATTCTAGTGTAAAGGTTTTAACAAGGCTTAAATTCAAAATTTGGACATCATAGAAGGAACCTCTCACTAGAGAATGACCACATGGAATTTTTTGTGAGATAAATGACTCAAAAAAATTAGATTTATAAGTTAGATATTGCTAAAAAAAATGTAGTTCCAGTAGGACATTACTAGGAAAAAAATGTTGAAGAGTTGGGAGTGAGGATTAAATTTTCCAAAGAAGGACTTAGGATCTCTGAAGAAGATTCCTTGTTGAGCACACATGTGTTGCCATGACGAAGATAGTGAGTTAGTGGAGGAAGGAGAGGACATTGTATAAACAAGGATGGGATTTAGATAGAAGTGCTAGTGATTTGTGCACATCTAGATTCCTCCAAGAATCTCCAACTTGGAATAAAGATGAAGGATTTACCTCAAGAAAGTTGAGATAATTGGGAATAAAGATATTATTAACAAGCAAAGAACACTCAAATATTTTAGTTAAGACTTATTTATTGCAAAATTAATAGGAAGAAAAGGATAAGAAAGGAAAAATTTGAAATAATTGTCCATTAATATGGACCCATACAAAAAGTTAAATGTTGAATCCCACGTATGTTTGGTAGGGTATGACTTATCATAGTTAATGTTTGATGTCGTCAAGTAGAACACAAGCATACATGGGAGTTCAAATTCAGTAGGAATTTAATCACCCTTGAAGGACAAGGGGCATGCATACGCATAGAGAAAATAGAGAGAGTAGTGAATGTTAGTATAGGAGATCTTATTAGTTCAAACATTGTTTGAAAAAAAATAATATTGATAAATTCCTAAAGGTAAAAAATATACATCTTGTGCAGAATTAAAAGCTATACTAAATACATATATACCGAACCATGTCAAGAGGATTAGACATAGTGTTTCTAAGGAGATAACATATCGAGGGGCTTTGCAACAATTTCCCCGCCAGGATCATTGAACTTTGTACAAGTAGATGGTCTAAATTCTACACAAATGTGACAACTATTGTGTTTCTTTATCACAAGAACAATTTTGGCTACCCATGTGAGAGATACATGAGGTAAAATTCATATGGTAGAGGAAAATATGGAGATTACATTTCTTATTCTTGCACAGATCCCTATAATCAACATAGACATGAAAAACCCTTGATTTTCATAACTGCAATGATTCTATAAATCCATTCCATCAAATAAACTAGATAAATGCACTGAGCGTGGGGGAAGTTTTCTACAATATGGGGATAATACCAATAATCATTTCATTAGAAGAAGGAAGAATTGAATAAATGATGGGGAAAAGAGTAATGTAAGTACTGAGCTGATGAGGAGGAAAATTTGCTAGAATCATAAAGTTATTCACAGCCAAAAATTTCTTAGAAGCATTGATGGGAATATCAAGAGAAGCATTTTCAAGATTTCCTTCAAAAGGTGCGTCATGGGTTTTGTTGGGATATTTCATCCAATAGAAATTTCATGAAGAAATGAGGAAGTGCAAGTCATCATTCAAGTGCTTCGAACAATGGAGAAAGGACAAAGGATGAGGTGATTCTTCCATAGGTTGATTAGATATCATCATATCTTCCATGATGGTTTCATGAAACTGCACCAAAGTATCAATGAAGTCACATGAACAAGAATGTTTAACATCCTAGTAGGGTGAAGAGTAAAGGTCAATTTCAACATCATGGGAATATATCAATTCAAATTCGGTAGGGCCCATTTTACCAAACATACGAGGAAAGTATCCAAGGATTAGTGGACTTGTTAGAATCACATGCATTGGAATAAGGGTCAAGTTAGACATAATGGTAAGAACTCAACTTAAGTTTAACAAGAACCATTTCACCAAACATGCTTATATCCTCAAGAAAGGAATTATCTAGGGATATATGGGCCCATTTGAATCATATAAAGGGAGTGAGAATTAAGTTTAATGCCATGAGAAGCACTCAACACGTGATCAACATCTGGTATTTCTCCAAAAATTCTAATTTCCTCAAGAGAAGGATTGATGCACGGATTAGTCGATCTATTAGAGTCATATGAGAATTATTGGAAGTGTCTTCCCCACTTCGCACTTGGTGAAATTGTGGAGGGTTAATAACCATGTGTTGATACTAGGCTTCAAAATGACTTGTCATATTAACACGTTGACGAGAAACACATTGATGGAAGAAATGTCGATGAATCCCATCTATAGATAGGCACTAATGTGTGAGATGGTCTTTCCCAAAAACTTACAAGGAAAATCATTTTTTCTCTCATTCTCTTTTGAGACACCCACAACATTATCTTGGGTTTGTGATGCTCCTTTTTCCTCATTCAAAGGTTTAGATTTATTCTCTTTCCTTTTACCTCCTAATTTGTAAAGGTTTGTTGTTGATGTGGACTCAATTGACTTGACCACAAAGGTGGGTACAAGAGAATTAGGAGTCTGAGTATGAGGCTTTCTAGCTAGGGTACTAGACTATATACTCATTTGAACCATTTGAAAGGCTAGTTCACCAATGCTTTGAGAAGAGATGTTCCCCACTACATGATAGGCATGGGTTCTTGGTTTTTCATTCACAGGATCAGTCGATGATGAGGAGAATTAGGAATGATCTCATATAAGGTACCTACTTGAGAATATAACAAGTCAAGCTTATGGGCATGGTATGATGCATTACTCCTCAATTTGGGCTCCTACCATGGCTACATATTCAATAATCCTAGGCATGAAGGACTGTATGAACCACTCACGCAAGAACTCATTAAGGAACTTGGTTCCAAAGGGACTTCATCTTGTTCTACGATCATGAATATTATAATAAGTGTGAGTGGAGTTATATTGATAGAAATTGGTGAGAATCCTTCCTCTAATCGCTTACCTAACATGGAATTGAAAGTGATTGACAAAATCCTATGCTAAAGATGTGAAATTATCATAAGTGTTGAACTTAGATTCAATGTACCATTTGGAAGCACCTTTGGTAAGAGTCCACCAGAATAAGCGAAACCTTATGCTACCATACATGAATGAGTTGGATGAGGACCATAAGTTATAACTGATATATGGGTTTCATGATCTTCTTCGGGATTAGTATCAAACTTAGGAATGTCTATTGGCACTTTATTTAGGACACATGGCCATGTTGGGTTACTCTTAATGGGATTGTTCATTAACATAGAAAAATCAAACGAAGAAAGAGTAATATATTTTTACTATGCCACAAATTTAAAGAGAGTAAGACATTTTTACTATGCCACGATATGTTGTGGATTTAGTAACTCACATAGACTAGCTAAGGAATGTGTAACCTTATTCCTTAACAACTATTACTCACTCTAGAAACAATAAGAGTTAATAGGATCTCCATTATTGTACCATTTCACTCTCGATAAAGTCAAGGTATTTAAAAGGTATACACTGATATCGATTTTGAATTATAATAAGTAAATTTTAAAGGAAGTGGAGTATATTGAATCCTTTGAAATCATGGATAAATATATGATCAAAATAGATTATAAATTAGTTTTAAAATTTCAAAATAATTACCGGGTATGCTTTTTTATAATAAAAAGGATAAAAATTTACTACATTCTAATTTATAGAGAAAAGTAAAAATTTACCACTTGAATTTAGAAATAAAAATGAATTAAACAACTTAAGATATATTTTTTTCACACGGTGGGAAAACCTATCATAACCTAGTTGTCAAACTAGTAGTGAGGTTAACCATCTCTAGTTGCAGCCTGACTCATCACCATATTTAAGGAAAACCAGGGCGCCCTCACTCATCACCATTTTTTAAGGAAAACCAGGGCACCTAGAATAACCTTACTCATCATCGATATTCAAGGAAAAAAATCAGGCCATGTGGAATAACTGACTCATCACAACCATTCAATGAAAACAACCTCATGTGGAATAACGAGTTGGTGGTTCCTAATGGGGTAGGCTTTCACTCCTCGGAGATGCGTCTGGGCCTTGTGATGTTAAATCCTTCCCTTACTTCTAAGGAAGACGAGCCCCAAAACAACTCCAGGCCCAAAAACAACTTAAAATATTATACCAACTAGTAATAAAAATATTATAATAAATATTTATTTTAAATTAAAAAAAAGGTGTTAAATTAAAAGTAATAAGTAAATTACTAAATTATGCACAAATTTAGTTCGAGATAATCACAAAATACTTGAAAAAGTTTAAAAACTATTTAAAAATAACAATAAAAGTTATATATCTATCCATCTATCTATCTATCTATCTATCTATCTATCTTATTTTCATCTTTAAATTGAGTAATTACATTTACCTATTTACGTTGCTAATTAGTAAATTGTTTCAAATAGAATATGACACACAAGTTTGAAAAAAAAAACCAATAAAATCTTCTTTGAGACATCCTTATGTTAAATGGAAGCCATATTGGGTTAAATTTGGATTTAAAAAAAAAAAAAACACTCATTTGCTTAAAGATCATTTGATGATATCCAACCATGGGTTGATTGTGGTTGAGCACTAACCATGGCTTGATTGTGGTTGACCATGGTTGATCATGGCTGACCATGGATGATCATGACTGACCAAAGGGACATTTGCTTATCATTATGGTTGACATTGTTCAACTTTATAGATTTCCGTTGACCATGCTAAACTAGCCTAACAATAGATATATTGACTGACCATTATTGTTCGTCAAGGTTAATCACAATAAGCCATGGTTAATCATGGTTGACCATAAGATCTTGATTTACCATCTTCAACCATAGAGATGTTGATTAACCATTTTGCACCATGCTAACCATAGATATGTTGAATGATCATTGTGGCTGACGATATATATGTTGATTTACCACTATCCCATACCATATTCAACCATACAAGTCTTGGTTGACGGCAATATGCTAGCATGGTTCATCACGGGTGACCAAGTTGATGTCCATTGACCATTACGGGTAATTGACCATGGTTGACCATGCTTGAAGTTTGTTTAGGGTGGTTTATCATGGTTAACCAAGTTAGATGATTCTAACCCTAGAGATTTTGATTGACCATTACCATTGATCATGGTTGATTATATCTAACCATGGTTGATCATGGCTTACCATGGTTGACTATGTGTAGCCATTATAACCATAGTGGTCTTGGTTGACCATTGTGCTTGATCATGGTTTATCATAATTGACGAGTAAATCTAATTTTCATTAATTAATCCTTTTCTAAGTAAATTTAATTTTTATTAATTAATTTTTTATAAATATTTTATGATAAATAACACAATAATTTTTTAATAATATTTTGTAAATTTTTAATTTAAACATAATTTAAACAATAATTTAAATATGCAATAAAATTATGATTCTAAATTACTTAAATTAAAACATAACATCAAATAATGATTTGAACTTTGATGGACTAATCATAGAAAAATCCATTTAAATATAAATTCAAATAACAAGACATAGAAACTCTATAATTTTTGGTTTTTCATTCTTAACTTGTTTTAAAATTTCACACCTCTTTTACCCTAAATTCATCTCTGAAGTTGAAAAGCGGTTCGGTTAATTTAACACAGTAAGATTCAGAACAGTAAAGAATAACTCCTTTTAAATCTAATCGTGCTCGAGTGGTGACCGTCACATTAGATTTTTCAAACCACTTCCTCCAATGCCATGTCTTAATTTTTTTTTATATTGAAATATTAGGCGAGCTAGAGTGGTTAAAGTTTATTAGCAGAGACATGAATATTGCTCTTGTTCTGTCGAGGGCAGAGATAAAAATCGAGTTGAAAAGCATCCTCCTAATGCCACGCACATAACTCTGAACTAAACGTTCTTTACTTTCTGAGACTTATATATAAAGCTTTCCGAATTTTCGTGGGAGCCATAATATGTGAAAGAGGTATAAACTACCACAGTCGATGCTGTGAAAGGAAAATTTGAAATTGTTTGTCTGGATCTTCGTTGTTTTCAGTGGTTTCTTCTTGTGCATCATCCGCTTCTCCTTCCTCGGCTTGCTTTGATTTCGCTTCTATAAAATTGAGATTGCTCTCAACCACCAGCGTCTGGACATACTGCCCGCCAGCGCCTTTTCCCAGGAGAAGAATCTTGGCCAAGCTTAGCCGCCGCTTCTGTTTTTCTCCGTTCCACCAATTCCTTTTGCATTTTCATCATTTTGTAATCTCCTCCTGACGCCTTGCGCTCTAACGCCGTAGATTGTTCCTGAATTGAATCTTGTATTGACTGTGTCAGGATCGCCTCCTGCTTCTCTTTTTCGGAGTTGTGACGCGAAGGCAAGGAGATATCGAGGGTTTGATCCCTAAAGTTGGCCCTGATGCGCCCATCATTATTCAAATTCTGGAAATGACAATAGCCTTTCTAAATCTTTGCAATTTCTCCAGTCTTCCTCGCATATCTAAAGCTGACCAACCAAACCGGGTCGACCAAGATATTTCGCATACCTAAGAAACCATGTTACCGTTGATAAGTCACATGTCAGATCCACTAATTGTGTAGATAACTCATATAATGTGAGGATATAACTTATAAATTGCGTAGATAAGTGGTATATTACGCCTAGATAATTTGGATACCCGAAGAAGATAACTCGCGTATTTGTCATATTCCGCGGAGAAAAATGGTATATGAGCTTGATAAGAAGTATATTTGACTTATATAACCGCGTATCTAAACGACATAAATCGCATAACACTGGTTACTCGCGATATTATATAACCAAAATACACGAAATGCGAATTAGGTGAGGCGCATTTGTAAATTATTATGCGATATGCGAGTTATTTGCATTGTATACGCTCATTATCAAATGATATGCGATTATCTAGCCTTAAATATGCGGCTTATCCTGCTTCAATATGCGACTTATCTGACCCATTACGCGAATTATCATAAGGACAGCGGATTATCGCCTCCAGATTATCAACGCGATCGTGGCTAAGGTGGAAAAGGTTCGCGAAGGCCCTTGTAGTCTGTAATGGCGATTCCAATCTCTGTGTGTTGGCAGACGTGATACACATTTTGCTCACTATCGCCTTCATGTACTACTCATTGTTCGCAATCCATTTATTGAAGCAGGATTCGATAATGAACTGAAGGCTCTAGGAATGCTACAATTAGCGTCCATTCTCTTAATTTGAATCTTGTGCGACTCTCTCCATCAGTTTTAGGGCATACCCTTTTAAACAAACCCTATCATTGCTGCAATTGGCATCCCTTCTCCCAATCTGAATCTCGAATCTCTGTGAGACTCTCCATCAGTTTACCCACGCCATACCATTTTAAACAAATCCATGAGATACACTGTGTAGAAGAGGTATCTATAATATGTCCCATCTAACTGGTGACACCCGCCTATTATGCGTCACTGTAGCGGCTGATTACTTCCAAAGCTATGTTATGCGTCACTGTAGCGGCTGATTACTTCCAAAGCTATGATCACCCCCACTAAATTGGTCTCGCCTCTTCCGAATAAACATATTTTACTTTGGAAACTTCCAAGCATTTTCTTTGTCAACAGAAATACATGAACGCCATGGAATGTATAAAAGAAAGCAAGCTAGGTGATCTGTACGAAAACTGCTCGATAGTATTGAAAATAATTGTATATTAAATCAAAGAAACCCAGATAATCCCAGGTAATCAACCAATCAACTAGTGGTGTAATTAATTGTAATTGGATCCCTTAGAATGACTGTTTGACGCTAAAACCACTTCCATATAATCTTTTTGATGTATATAATCTACCCCGACTGTGCCATTTTCAGGCTCTAAAGCTTTTTCTCCGTTATGCACTCACAATCAAAACAACCAAGGTGTCACATTTGCTTCCTATACCTTTGTCTTTACAAGTCTCGTGAGAGGACTGGAAATAGAAAATTGCGTTTTGCAAGCAATGTTGGACAATGAGAATAAACTGTTGTATTAGCAAGCTGATGTGAATTGTCCAGTTGACATTTCATGTTGGAACAGAAAGACTTCAATATCAAACATTATGGTAATCAAAATATGGCATCATAAGGCCCGAAAATTAACCTATAGTTTGAAGGTACGTACACAATCAAATTGTTGCTATGGTTTCAGTTTTAGATTGCAGGTTTCATTTCATTATGCAACTTGCTATTAGTATGCGGTACCTAACTCTGCGATGTTACGCAGCTTGCATGAAATCCTCTTCCTCTCATTACGAACCATTCTATTAGGCGTTACCCATGATCATGCCATTAGGGATTTGTTTTAATCTATTTTAATAAAGTAATATATTTATTATTTTAGTTATTAATATTAATTATTTTATTTATTTTACTCATCAGCATCTCATATATTAAATAAATTCATAGCTTTTTATATATTATATGGTTTTTCTAGTTTATTTGTTACACTTTTATGTTTTCTTTTTTATTATTTTTTTTAATCGAAATAGTTGACATGTTTTCTAAATTGCAAAGCCTCCAGTGGTCGGTCAAACATTCGTGCCAACTCGCAGCTTTGGCCTTACTTACAATTACAGTACCGTAGGCCATGTAGTATAAAGACCATTAGGTTTACGATCCCGTTGGCACCCACGTAATAAAATTAAATATCTGACGTATACAGATTTTATTCCAAAACTACATTAGTTTGTATACACCGAGAAATTTCATTGGTAGCGCCAAAAATAGTGCATATAGAAGTGTGAGTAGATGGAACTTGGTGTGAGTAGATGGAACTTGGTAATGAAGTTTATGGCATTAGTTTCCCTAGTTGAAATTTTGCCGTGTTTGCGGTGTTTATTGAATTTATTGAATTAATTTTTGATTTTATATTTGTTTGTGGAGTTTTGATTGTATATAAATTTAGTGTTTTTAGGAAATTTTGGGAATTTTATAATTTAAATTTGTGATTTAAACAGATTTTTATTTAATTTAGAGTACATTCCACTTAATATCAAAAATACTCAAAAAATATAATAAATCGAATATTATAAAAAAATAATAATAAAATTTAACATATTATCAATCTCTTTGTAAATGGATTTTTAAACATTGTTTCTATTTGAATATTTATATATTGCAATTTATTCAATTCAAAATAATATCTAATTTTAATTTGAATAATAAATTCTTTCAAATTTGGAATTGTATTGGTGTAAGACATGTTGTTTTCCATCTATTTAAAATTCAATAAATATAGTAAAGCATTTTCTTTCCATGCAAATAAAATTTTATGACTAAATTTTGTATATTTAATATAGTGAGACTAATAAAATAGTTTTCATTTTATAATTATTTATTCACAATGTCTAATTTATTATTTGGATAATCAATTCTTTCAAATTTGGAATTGTATTTTGTAAGACATGGTGCTTTCCTTCTATACAAAATACAATAATCATATTAGTGAAACATTTTCTTTCCACTAGATAAAATTTGATAACTAAATTTTGTTTCTTTGGAAATTATGAGATTATTGTAGGATTAATCGAATAATTCAATTAGAAATTTTAAAATTGTTTAGAATATGAACCGAATTGATATCAAAGTTCCATCCAATTCTAAAACATTTTCAAAATTTACCATTGAAATAGATAAAAATAACTCATTATAATATTATATAATTTTCTATGAAATTTCTTCCAAAACACACCCCTATTATAATTCCATTCGACACTAAAATATTGTTAATACCGAAAGCCAAAAAATTCAGTCATGCCACTAACAAATTCACATAAATTTGGAGGAAAGTATTAATGTAACAAACTTCTAATTTTATACAGTGACATATCTAATTGATCCATTGGAATTTGGAGCAATGGAGAGTAGGTATTTGTTGGTAATATAAAGAATTACCAACAAATTTGACATTGTAAGGATTGATTTTTGGTCAAGTGGATCTTCCCCAAGATGACGAGGAGCATTATGATGATTATGAAATGCGTTTTTTGTTAGGATATGTACAATTTTAATATTCTTGAATTTTCTTGGAACATGTTTCAATGTAATATAATCATTATTTTAATTATTAATATCTTAATTTATTCAACGTTTTATAGCTTTTTTATTTTATATATTATATTTTCTTTATTATAAATATATTTTATCATAATTGTAAAATTTAATTTAATGCTTTTAAAACTTTTCTAAAATTGAAAAGGATTTTCCCACTAGATTTTCAAGTTGCACATTATTATTTTACTAAAATTTATTATTTTAATAAATAAGATCATAATGAAATTACTGTAGTTTTCTTTCAAAATTGAAGAGAGTTCTTCCACTATATCTTTATATTGCATGATATTAATTTAGTGAATTTTAATATTTTATTAAATAAAGTTATAATGAAATTATTGTAGTTTTTTTCCATTTAATTGTTCTTTCTAATACTAGATATATTAGTAAAAAATCTTATTTAAAAGATATTTATTATTTTTTAATAGTGAAGTGTTTTATATTCTTTTCATTATATCAAATTTATTATATTTTCCATTTTTAACATAAAATATCACCTATTGTTAAAAATACCATCTATTTATGTTGTGTATAAAATTCAAAACTATAATTTTCAATAGTTTTGTTAATAACTTTAATTATGTATTATATCAAAAATTTATTTATTTTTACAATGTTTATGTAAGTAACTTTTTTCATTCTACAAAGTGTTTTTACATTTTACTTTTACAATTATTATTCAGTGAAGAAAAAAGGGAGAGGAAACGAGAGATTCAATCTTATCTATAATTTTCAATAATAAAATATTAATTAACATGTAAATTAAAATGTTAAGATGATGTT
>APFE031503243.1:0-13751 GCA_000404065.3 Pinus taeda | reverse complement strand
AAATAATAATAAAAGTGAGTTGGATTTGAGGTATTATTGTTTTTTATATGGTGAATTGCCTCGGTGGTTAAAAGTGGCCGGAATCTCGGTAATAAAATTATTTTTTTAATAATATTTTTTGAAATAATAATAAAAGTGAGTTAGATTTGAGGTATTATTGTTTTTTATATGGTGAGAAATCTTATAACGAAGCAGAATAATTGTGGGGGTGGTCAAAAGTGGCAAAAGAATTTCAAAAAATCTTGTAGAGGCATTTTTTGAATCATGTTGTTGATGGTGGAAATGGATTGAGAACCATAAAAAACTGTAGGACACCTAAAATTGTGAAGTTTAACAACTATAACTTGGATTTACAAAAATCCTTGCAGTATTTTCTCTAAATATGACTGGAATTTCCAACTTTCTCAGCAACTACTCTGTCTTGTTAGACTACATTTAACTTAGTTGTCAAACGAGCACAAGTGATAACAAGTAATCTCCTCCACACTAACTCATGGTTCTTAAGAGGCACGTTTGTGAGATGCCTCTACGTCTTGGGTCATTTAGTGTTTTCCTAAGTTCGAGGAAGTCTAACTCTTAGCCAAGAAACCTACTAGAGGTCCCTAGAAATTTTAATATATATAATATTATATATATATATATTGTATATATATTATAAATTGGTTTGAATTAAAAAATCAAAACTAATTTAATTATTAAACTTAAAAATATTTAGGGGAGAAAAGATTAAGATTTGAAATAAAATAATTAAATTAATAAATTTGAGAGTATTCAGTGGAATATGATAATGATGGTGAGTAATGTCTACCAAGAAAGTAAAAGATTAATGGAAAGTTAAACCATTAATATTAACCATTCTCTGCCTTCTTTTCTATCATAAAAATATTTTATTTTTATGATAGAAAAGAAGGGAGAGAATGGCTAATATGGCACTATAGTTTTGTTGATTTAACATGTGAAGAAGGTTGGTAATGTGGCAAATATTTTGAAAATTACAACATATGTGAGTGAGTTTTCCAATGCATTGTGAAACAATGCATTAGATCTGATTAATTCATAACACTTGTAGGTATTTCAAGCTTTTCAAGTAAGTTTGAGAGATGACATTCATAAAATAAAACACACATGGAAACATTGAATGAGAAATGTTTTTCAAATAATTGTTATTAGCTGGTGGAGATTTGTTAAAATAATCAATTTGTTACTAGTAGGTATCAATATCGTTCAATGGCCTTCCCCAACTCTAGAGCTTTAAGAAACTTCATGGTTGGAGTTTTGAGATTCTTCACTACTGAAATGTTGAGATACTTGTAACATCTCCTTCTTCTGAATTAGAGCATATTGGTTATTGTTATATCCAAAGCCAAAATCAACATGGAATCCAACATTAACGTAGAATCTACTAGACCATACTCAACAAACACCCTGATTATTTTCCGTGAAGATGTTGTGCGTCCTCTCATCATATGAAAATATTTTATTTTGAGACACGAGTACCTCCTTTCTGATTTCGGAACAATTTGATGCATTCTTGCCCAGCTTTGAAAATCATTGTCCTGTAATAATGCTACTAATATTGATGTTGTTGGAATCACGAGCTCTCTTACAAACATAAATGATGATGTCATGTGATTTTGTAATGTGAGGTCCACGAGAAAGGGTTTGGAAAAATATTCTATGGTCTTCAACTTTCACTAAAATCTCTCCTTCCAATTAAAAACATTAACAATCCCAACAAATGAACTTGGAAACTTTATGTTAGTAAAACGCCTGCAATGTGCTGCGAATATTTGATTTCCTAATGTAAAGAGGAATTTTACTACTAATATCCATTACTTCTAGTTGCCCCACCATTCTGTCATAGAAACATAGCATAGCTAATTCCGCAAAATAGGAATTTTTTTCTTACAAAAAATTCCTTTGATTTTGGAATAAATCTGGAAAAGTGTGGATTTTCTTTTGACTTTTTGATAGATCACTATTTTAGTATTTCATGGATTTCCAAATGTAAATTTAGGATGTCTACTTTCATCTTATGTTAAATTGCTCTATGGTTGCGCAATTGCAAACATATGACTGTACTTTTTATATTCAAAGACTTTGAACACCACTTCTTACAGATTAGAAATCATTTGAGATTCATTCAATGCTTTGAGACAATTTGTCTATTTCCAAACATACATCTTCTTTGCAACCTGTTTCTCATACTGAAAATCCTCCAACTCCAAATTCTTTCTCACAAATTGTTGCATAAGCTCCACAAAAGTTCTAGGTAGAGTCTTCCTCACAATTCCCTTCTAATGGACAAGAATTTGGGCGAGCCACAAATTCAACTTGTGAAATGGTTTATAAAAAGTACCTCACGCATATAAATAGTTCAGATTTAGCTTCCAATGTGAAAGAGATACCCGTTACTAATGTATTCATGATGTCTCCTTACAATTTTATTTATGTTCATTTTATCTTTATTCATGTGTTAAAAACTTAATACAACTTTAATAGTTAGTTTTTTGTAACTGAAATGGTTCAATGGAGACTGAAGACTTTTTAAAGTTAGAAAAAGGAGTTTTACATTTTGCTTGTTTGTGAGCTTGATTTCATGAGAAGTTGTGGCCTTTTGATTTGATGAGATGTTGTTGATGAGACATATAGGTATTCAGGTTTACATTTTGCAAGTTTTTATCATTCTCATAAATGTGTTGATCTTCATCTTAAGGAGGGGGCAAATCCTTTTCTCTTCGCATTCAAGGATGCCTCTAGAGGAAGCTTCATGGAGTCCAAGCCTTGATGTTGAGTGGGAATTCTTGGACTTCATGAATTGTCACTTCAAATATATGCCATTGGCAATGGACAATTTCAAGCATTTAATATCTCACATGAAAGTGATGCTTATGATTTAATACAATTGAATAACATTTTGTTTACTAATTTTTATTGTCAGTAATTTTTTATATATCATGATGCTTCTCAATTTTATGCCTTACAACATTTTCTTTTCAACATTTGGTGAAATTACTAGTTAATTTCCCAATCATAAAATAATTAACTTCTGATTTATATACTTCATCCGGAAGATGTTTATAGGCCATGATTTTATTTTCATTGAGTCAAAGACATTAGTAAAGGCTCCCTAGGATGTACATTTTCAGTGTATAAAAGTATAATTCAAATGTTTTAAGATTAGCTTTTCATTAATCATATTTGGAAAACTCTCCATTTAGCTTTAATGTAACACCACCTAGAAAGTGATAAGACGACTCCAATAACATTTATTAAAATTCTTGGAGTGCTTTCAAACAGATTTATATTGGAGTGGTCGTATCACTTTCTAGGTGGTGCTACATTGACTATCAAGAAGCTAAATGGAGAGTTTTACAAGTATGATTAACTAAAAGATGATATTAAAACATTTGAATTATACTTTGTAAGGCATAAATTTGAGAAGCATGGTGATATATAAAAATTATTGATAATAAAAATTAGTAAACAAAATGTTATTCAATTGTCTTAAATCATAAGCCTCAGTTTCATGTGAGATATTAAATGCTTGAAAGTGTCCATTGTGAGTGGCATATCTCTAAAGTAACAATTCATGAAGTCCAAGAAGTCCAGGTCAACATCAAGGCTTGGAATCCATGAAGCTTCGTCTAGAGGCATCCTTAAATGCCAAGAGAAAAAGATATTCTCCCTCCTTAAGATGAAGATCAACACATTTATGAGAATGATAAGAACTTGCAAAGTCTAAACTTGAACATAGATATGCCTCATCAACAACATCAACATCCACAAGTGTGAATTTTTCAGAACCTAATAGAAAGCCACAACATCTCATCCAATCAAATCAGCTCACAAGAATAATGTAAAACTACTCACATGAATAAAGATAAAATGAACATAAATGAAGTTGTAAGGATGCAACATAATTACATTAGTAACACGTATCCATTTCACATTCTACGTTGAATCTGAACTATTTATATGCTTGAACTACTTTTTCTAAAAAGTTTCCCAAGTTGAATTTGTGGCATGTCCATTCCAAGAAGGGAATTGTGAGGAATATTCTACCTTGAACTTTTGTGGAGACTCTACAACAGTTTGTGAGAAAGATTTTGTCCTCTGAGGATTTCCACGATGAGAAACATGTTGCAAAGAAGATGCATGTTTGGAAGTAAACAAATTGCCTCAAAGCATTGAATGAATCTCAAATGATTTATAATCTGTTAGAAGGGGTGTTAAAGGTCTTTTGAATTGAGAAAGTATAGTCATATGTTTGCAATTGCACAACCAGATAACAATTTAACAAAAAATCCAAGTAGGCTTCCTGAATTTACATTTGAAAGTCCAGGAAATACTGAAATAGTGATCTATAAAAAATTCAAAAAAAAATCCACACTTTTCAGGATTTATTTCAAAAGAGAAGGAATTTTTAGTAAAGAATATTTCCTGTTGTGCAGAATTCGTTGTGCTATGTGGCTATGACAGAATTGTGGGGCAGCTGGAAGCAATGGATATTTGCAGTCAAATTCATGTTTGCATAAGGAAAACAAATATTCTCACGGCATTGTAGTGGTATTACTACATAAAGTTTCCAAGTTCTTGTTGGGACTGTTAGTTCATTTGTTGGGACTGTTAATGTTTGTAATTTATAAGGAGAAATTTTAGTGAGACTTGAAGACCATAGAATATTTTTCCAGACCTTTTCCCGTGGATATCACATTGCAAAATCACATGATATCATCATTTATGTTTGTAAGAGAGCTCGTGATTCCACAACATCAAGTGGATATCACATTACAAAATCACATGATATCATCATTTATGTTTGTAAGAGAGCTCGTGATTCCACAACATCAATATTAGCAGCACTGTGATGTGATAGGACAATGTTTGGCAAAGCTCCGCAAGAATGCGTCAAATCATTCTGAAATCAAAAAGGAGGTAATTGGGTTTCAAAATAAAGGTTTCACATATAATGAGAGGACGCACAACAGTGTGTTTGTTGAATACCATCTTCTAGATTCTACATTGATGCTCCATTCCACGTTGATTTTGGTTTTGAAAATAACAATAACCAATATGCTCTGATTCAAGAGAAGATGATGTTACAGGTATCTCAACATTTCAGCAGTGAAGAATTTCAAAACTCAACCATGAAGTTTACCATGAAGTTTATTAAAGCTCCAGAGTTGGGGAAGGCCACTGAAGGATATTTGTACCTGCTAAATCTCCGTTGGCTGATAAGAATTATTTGGAAAACATTGCCCATTCAATGTTTCCATGTGTGTTTTATTTTAAGAATATCATCTCTCATAATTTACTTGAAAAGTTTGAAATACCTCCAAGTAATCAGATCCAATACATTTTTTCACATGTGTGTTAATTTATGAATACCATCTTAATTGATTAATTATCTGAATATCTTCAAATATTTACTATTGTATTCTATTAATAAAAGAATTTCCAAAAAAGTTAGTCACACTAGTCTCGACTTCACATTATTTAAAATAAAGACATTGTATTTAAGCCATACAACATCTTTTTCTCCATATTCTTAACTCGTGATGTTGTCTAATGCATGGTATTACCTTCTCTAATATAACCCATGATGTTTTCTAACTCATAGTTGTTCTTATGGCATAAAATTCCAAGAATACCAATGATCACAGACTATGGAGATAACAAGCCGCTGTGATATCAGAATTCAAGCGGTTCTTGATCTTAGAGCCATCAACTTTCAGGACAAAGATGCAAGTTTGATTCAACTAAACGCAGGAAAAGCTACACAAGCCAATTGAGTATTTAGGAGGATCAATCAATTTTCCACCACAGTGCAATGAATTACTTCTCAAAAGATCAAGTCTCAAAAGTATAGGTTAATCAGTTCTAGCACCCTCAATCACTTCAGAGGATCAATCAATTTCCCACTTATGTAGAACCCTAACATAGTAATATTTTAGATATGCTTCTATAAAGATAATGTAAAAACATTTCAGTTCCCAAATGTAAAAACATTTCAGTTCCCATTATAACATTAATGATGTCATTATAGAAACACCTCATAATATTGACATGTCATTACAGAAAAAAAAACCTCATATAAATTTGCATGAGGAAAAAATAATTATTGTTGTTGGTGTTTAATTCGAAGGGAAATAAAAAACTCTTAGTCGTTATGCTTTGAATTTCCCTTGTCCTCTCAGTTACGATCATACGCTATTATGATCATACCCTCCATAGCGTGGACAGTTTACGCTATTATGATCATACGCTCCACTCCCTCTCAGCTGGCTTCAGATCTCGTATGAGAGAAATATTTCATATGAGAATAACTCAACCAATTTATTCTCCATAATTGGGTCATAAAACATTTAAATTAATTCTGGGTTTTGCATTAATATAAAAAAAAATTATTCTCCATTTTTAGCTCATAAAACATTTAGATTATTTTTAGGGTTTGGATTAATATAAAAAACTTTTACGGATAGTTCTAGTTGCCTGATTGAAAGAAACCCGATTTTAAAAGATCTACCTCAAACTTACAGAATGGGCTGACGGTGGATATGCCACAGGTGTGGCTGGCTCTTCACTGGGTACTGGATATGCTCAAGGTATGGATCAATATATGAAATACCTTGCTTAGATGTTGCTGGGAACCTACTACAGGCAAGGCATCTTGCTCTGCCTGAGAAAGAGAGACTAATCCCTTACTTTAAGAAGTAAAACTACAGAAAAAAGATTGTAGTGTAGAAATGAAATGAATATTATTCAATAGTTTCTACATTATTTCCATAACATTTAGAATAAAAGGAACATTATCATATTTCCATAACATTTAGAATAAAAGGAACATTAACATGATACATTAGGGGAATAAGCATAAGACCAACCTTAGTCATAGCTTCATATGATATAGGCCATAGGTTGACACAAGAAATCTCTCCATCTTTCTCCAAGATTTTCTCTCCCAGCTTATTCTTCCTAATATATAGAAGAGTGACAGTTATGTTTCAAGCATGCCTTTTTTACCCTTATATAGATCAAGGACACACTAAATTGTAGGTCTGTCCAAAAGTGAAACCTGGTGGGGAAGGTTTGGGGTGACTAGGGCTCACAAGAATGGTAGTAGGTTAGAAAGAAGGAACATGAGTGGCAACCTCAATATAGGGCATAGAAAGAAAATAAACTAAATTTGTTGGAAACAAAAGGAAATTAGAACATTTTGAAGATTACCAGATTTTTGGAGGCTGTAGCAGTCTCATGGACGTCAGAAGAGTGCAGTGTCTTTGCCATTGGGAGTGATAGAAATGGATGCACCGAGCATGTCCAGTAATAGTGCCCATTTGTTGGGTTCTTCCTCATTTTTGACGAATTTCAGCTTTGAAGAGTAGCCAACCTATGAGTTGCACTTAGAATTTCTCAAACTAACATGAGCTTGAAAATGTCTAATGTAAATTACACGGAGCTTCCAGGCTTTATAACCCAATGGGGACATTCTAGATTGCACATGGTTGAATTTGGCCTATATTAAATAACGTAAACCATTATTACATTATTGAATAAATAAAATAACCGATCCTGTGTTAAATTTGACCATGTTTAATTGCAACTTCCATTTTTTCGAAATTAAAACCTCTTGAGGTGTTGTGTAACACTAGTTCGGGGTGTTCATGTGGTCCTCTCTATTTTAATTTTTTAATAATATTTTTTGAAATAATAATAAAAGTGAGTTGAGGTTTTTTTTTTATGTATGGTGAATTGCATGCGTGGTTAAATGGCCAAATCTCGGTAATAAAATTATTTTTAAGATTATTTTTGATAATAATAAAAGTGAGTTGGATTTTGAGTTATTATTGTTTTTTATATGGTGAAATTGCGTGGGTGTAAAAGTGCAAAATCCTCGGTATAAATTTTTTTTTTTAATAATACTTTTTGAGATAATAATAAAAGTGAGTTGGATTTGAGGTATTATTGTTTTTTATATGGTGAATTGGGTGGGTGGTTAAAAGTGGCCGGAATATCGGTAATAAAATGATTTTTTAATAATATTTTTGAAATAATAATAAAAGTGAGTTGGATTTGAGGTATTATTATTTTTTATATGGTGAGAAATCTTATCACGAATAATTGTGGGGTGGTCAAAAGTGGCAAAAAATTTCAAAAAAGCTTGTAGAGGCATTCTTTGAATCATGTTGTTGATGGTGGAAATGGATTGAGAACCATAAAAAACTGTAGGACACCTAATATGACTGGAATTTCCAACTTTCTGAGCAACTATTCCGTCTTGTTAGACTACATTTAACTTAGTTGTCAAACGAGCATGACTGAGAACAAGTAATCTCCTCCACACTAACTCATCACATTTATTCAAAGAAAACCACGTATAAGTTGCTCATGTTTTAAGAGGCAATTTTGTGAGATGCCTCTACGTCTTGGGAAATTTAGTGTTTCCCTAAGTCGAGGAGACTACTCTTAGCCAAGAAACTTACTAGAGGTCCCTAGAAAATTTGAATATTATTTATTTATTAAATATAAAAAATTATGTATATATATGCAAAATTGGTTTGAATTAAAAATCAAAAACTAATTTAATTATAAACTTAAAATATTTACGGAGAGAAATTTTGAAATAAATAATTAAATTAATAAATTTGAGAGTATTTAGGGAATATGATAATGATGGTGAGTAATGTCTACCAAGAAAGTAAAAGATTAATGGAAAGTTAAACCATTAATATTAACCATTCTATCCCTTCTTTTCTATCATAAAAATAAAATAAAAATATTTTATTTTTATGATAGAAAAGAAGGGAGAGAATGGCTAATTATGGCGCTATAGTTTTGTTGATTTAAGATGTGAAGATGTTGATTTAAGATGTGAAGAAGGTTGGTAATGTGGCAAATGTTTTGAAAAGTACAACATATGTGAGTGAGTTTTCCACAATCCCACAGAAAAATTGCTTCTCATCTTCAACCATCTTAGTATGGAAAAGTTGACAAACTCTTTTGTACCAAAGTATTCTTGGAATTTGACCAACGCCTTCACTTTGAAGGTCATGAGATTTCGTTCTTGCTTAGGAAATGTAGTAAATGTCCATTTTCTTCTTATCACTAGTCAAGACACACTTGTTATCAAGATTGGGGTTGATCACTCCTTTACACATTAGTTTATTTTTTCTAAATAACTCTTTATCATCATATAACTTATCTTTAAATTTGGAAATAATAATTCTTGAATAATAAATAAATAATAGTGATTCCATATAAAATTAGATGGTAATAAAAAGATTAGGTTAGAAATAATTTTAGAAATTAAGAATAAGTTAATTTAGTTTAAGATTTTTTTGGATAATTTTTTTGGAAAATTTATGTTATGTAACATTTGGTATCTGGCTTAGCACTGGCTTTAAAATTAAGTATATCAAATTATATGAATGATAAGATTTTTTTCCAAACTCTTTAAACTTTGGCTATGATCTTTAGATTGAAATAGTTACAAGTAAAATTTTTAGTGATAATAAATTGTGATAAAAATAAAATAATTTGAAATTAAATATATATTATATAAATTTCAGAAATATTTCCATAAATTATAATTAAACTAAAATAAATTTAAAGATTAGTTTAAAATAATAAATTAAAAAAAATATTCCTTAAATTATCTTAAAATAAAACGAATAACGAAAAAGTTATGCATAAAAAAAGGGAAATGAATCTATAAACTTTTAAAAGTAATTAATTTATAATAATATATAATTAATTTAAAAGTGAATTGTGAATTGAGAGCTAATTAATTGTTAATAATTTCCCTCTAACTCCATAGTGTGGCAACTTTGACATATTTTAGTAGTGACATTATTAGTTTTGCCATATTTTTATATGGATTAACGAAACGAGTAGCTGAAATAGTAAACCATTCAAATCTTTAACTCGGGCTATTATAGTAAATGCCATACCTTGTCTCTCTTTCTCTCTAATATTAATAGGTTGAATTACTATAACATAAAAATCAATGCACATTGTGAGTAATTTTTTTGTGATTACACTAGAATCAATGTACATTGTTAATCCAATCACTTTAAAATTATCGTACCATCATAAATTCAGTTCCATCAAATCAGAAATCAACATCTATACTAAAATCAATTCATCTAATGCAAGCAATCACATAGGATTAAAAAACAACATCCTCACTAAAATTAATGCATCTAATGCAAGTAATAGATTACGATTAGAAATCAAAACCTACACTAAAATCAATGCATATAGTGAAAACAATCAAATAGAACTATGTGGATATTCTATAAAGATTATATCTAGGTTTTAATAAAATTAAAAATGAGAATACATTTATATAGAGAGATGTGAAATTTATATCATACCATCCTACATCAATATTAACTCCATATATAAACATCGAGATAGATCATCGCTCCAAAATAAGTTTGTGCCACAAGAGTTTTGATCCCTCTCTACCCTTAGTAGATCAAGAGTTAAGGTGAATCTAAGTCTATAAATAAACCAAACTAGATCCATGTAACTCTCGATCTAGCATGCGCCGATAGGGATCAAATCCATCTTGGTGCAAACCTTTCTTTTGGTGTGTATAATTTAAGACAAGATTGCACCTAGAGGGATTGAATCCCTCTTGGTGCATGATAGATCTAAAGTTAGATAAATCTAGGCTAGTTCGAGTTGAGTGCAACAATGTCACATTTTTAAATTATCATTATTAGGTATATGTTTGAGATAAACTTCATATTTTGAAATTATATTATGTTTTCTTTGCTTGACATGACTACATCATTCTCTTATTTAATTTGGTCTATGTTACTTGCCTTGAGTGGTTTGTACATCTGTGTTTAAATGTTTTGAGTCGATTATGTGTTTATGTGTTTGGATTTGGATAGTAAATATTGTGAATGTTACAATCATTGTGTTATATTTCTATATGTGTATGTCATTGTTTGTTAGTAATTAGTTGATGATGAAGAAGGGAGACAATCTTATCAATAATTTGTAGGAGGATTGATACTACACATCTATTTCACTTAATTTTAGGTTCACAACCATTGCAACTAATTAATCCTTAATAGTTTCCCTCTAGGTATTACTAAATATATCTTGAAGAGCAGTTTGAATATTTTATTGCATGACGATTACTCTTGAAATAATATATATCTTTAAAAGCAATTTTAATAACTTACTATGTAAATATTACTCTTAAAATAATTCGTTTCTTTGCTAATGTTTGAAATAATTTATTTACTTCAAGAATATTTTGATTTTTTTTTTTAATTTGTTATCTATAGTCTATTTTAGAAAGTCAAGAAATAATTTATTTTTTATTTTTTCTTAATAAGTGTCGACTTGATATTGACAGGTATTTGCAACGAACCAATCTTATCAACTATAAATTTATTTAGTTACAAAGGCAAAGAGGATCTCCTACCTTAGAGAAGGTTCATGTATCAATTGCTCCTATATTTTTAACAGAAACATGACTAAAAGACAATCCTAAGACATTACTTCAATTCAACTCAGCTATCCTTGATGTAAATTTATTTCTATGCTAGATTTTATTACATAGTGATCCATTCATTAATTGCAGAGTCAACAGATTGCATTACATGGATTATACACTTGAATTATTGAATTGAAATAGAAAATAGTATTTTTATTCATTCAACCATCTTGTATCTAAAGTGCTTTAGAAAACAAGAAAATTTCTTATTAATTAATTCAATAGTGGAATCTTTCTATGGAATTATACTCTCCCTAGATGGATTAGACTTTAGAAGTTCTTTACCCTTCAATTAGACTTGTCATACGATAATCGATGGAAGTCACTCTGTCAAATATCTGACATTGTATCCAAACATTAAACTATAATACAAATGATTATAATATACATGGTTATTCATAGCTTAAGTAATCTCTCCCTCAGTTGGTCATAGTCGACAATATTTTCATTCAATCAACCATTAGTTGGTCGAAGCAGACCATTTCCTTCTTGTACTGTTGTATTTACATATCATTTTGTAGCTTGCACATGTTAGCAAGGTTGCTAGGTGCATTATTAACCAAGTTGATTAGGTACTTGAAATCGTCTAGGAATTCCTTAGTCTAACTTTCTATTGGCCTAGATTGCACATGGATCCATTTGACTTGCACATCAAAAAAATCCTTAGCAAACACATTTGGGTATAAATTGATAGTTTCAACTCAAATAATATGTCTGACAATATTATCTCTCATCTTCATCAGTGGGATCACAACCAAGTATGAGAGGTTCTGTGTAGGAAAGCAACAAGAATTTTTGAAAACATTTACATTTCCTTTAATTAGGATTTATCCATTTCATTGAATGTCCTCATATTTTGTTCACCACAAATGTTGTTTCATTTATACTTTACCAAGAGTATAGGGCTTCCTACCCATCAAAATTGGTAACCCCATAGGAGGAAATTTTTCTCCTATATTTGATAGCCAGTCAGGCAGCTAACCAACTATTAGACCCTTCATCCAACCATTTGATGATGATGTTCCATGTGCCTCTACCATTTGCATCAACCATTTGCTTCTCACCATCCATAATTTGCACTTGGATGAAGGTGGGCTACTACTTGACGGTACTTTGATAATTTTGCAATTGGGTTCTTATATATTTTTTTGTTTTGGGCATTTAATATGGATTATGGGGTGATATGAAAGACTGATAGACCTTGACTATAATTGTTTTCTCTTACCTTACTAGGGGATTTAAGCTTTAGCCCTAGTCTAGTGGGACCTACCTTGAGTACTTAGAGTTAAGGAGGGACACTATTAGGAAAGGCCATGATTGAAATAATGTGTTCCATTCTCCCCTATACCATACTTAACAATTTGGATGCCACAAGAAAAACCCCATACCTCACCTCCATTCTTCAAGTTCAACTTGTCATTGATTCTTTATGATTTGCCACTCATATGTTCACATAACTTGATTTGGGCTAAAAAAATGTTTCCCTTAAGGTTGATGTAGCTAAAAGAAAAGAAAAATAATATCATGGCCATAATAAAAGAAGAAAACCAAAATGTAAAATATGGTTGGGACATAATGTTAGTAGATCGGAAAAATCATAGCATGAGCTCTAACCTCTACATTAGACATCACCTAGTTCCTGAGCATATGGTGCTCTATTACATCAAGAGGAACCATTGCATGTCCCAACATTTATGAGAAATGAACTGAATCATCTTAATGGGAACTCATATTGTTACCATCATAAAGAGAACTAGATAAACCTTAAGGTATAACTCGTAATACAAGTAATATTCAATAGAATTAAAAGGCGCATAAGAGAGGTGGAAAAATAAAGCTAATAAAGGTAACTCATGCCTCCATGAGTACTCCCTCCTTAAATCCATACACTCATGATATAGACAACCCATTGGTTAGTCCCTTTAACCATGGAACTCTACTATGAAGCTCTTTCACCTTCCTTATCATCATTATTGTACACTAACACCTATGAGTTGAGTGGTAGACCTTGGAAATTCCACTTCAACTTGAGGGTTTGAAGAACCTAATAGGGTTGACAATTAAACACACCTATTAAGGGAGAAAACACCTTTACAAGAAATTTGTCTTGATATTGGAAGGTGATCCTTGTTTGAAGTATTAATATGCCCTTAACACTCAAATATGGTCCACTTGGATGCATTATTGATCTTAGTCTTTGATGGATGGATTTTTTCACTAGAATCCATGT
>APFE031503240.1:52062-110720 GCA_000404065.3 Pinus taeda | reverse complement strand
TAACGCAGTTGAATCCCAAAATGATATCTAATATAATGCACTGCGTAGACCCCCATACTTAAATTCAAAAAGAGTCAGGGGATCTCTACTTGAATGGTTCATGAGGCACAATACTTGCTAAGGTTTTGCAAATGGGGTAGCAAGCTAAGTGGGCTTGATTGTGGAAAAACTCCACAGTTAAGCGCGCTTGAGCCAGAGGAGTTCTGGGATGGGTGACCTCCTGGGAAGTCCTGGTTACCGGGGGCAAGCCCCGGAAGTGATGATTGATGCTATGTGATTCGTTCTCCACATTTCACTAGTTTCAATCCCACTTCTTCACCCCTGTGAGCATGACCCGATGCAATGAGTGCTAAGTGAACTATTCAAAAATCATGAGAAATTAGTCAGTTACGACTACCTCTCATGGAAATGGTCATACGTGAATGACTTACTCGCAGTTGAATCCCAAAATGATATCTAATATAATGCACTGCGTAGACCCCCATACTTAAATTCAAAAAGAGTCAGGGGATCTCTACTAGAATGGTTCATGAGGCACAATACTTGCTAAGGTTTTGCAAATGGGGTAGCAAGCTAAGTGGGCTTGATTGTGGGAAAAACTCCACAGTTAAGCGCGCTTGAGCCAGAGGAGTTCTGGGATGGGTGACCTCCTGGGAAGTCCTGGTTTACCGGGTGCAAGCCCCGGAAGTGAAGATTGATGCTATGTGATTCGTTCTCCACATTTCACTAGTTTCAATCCCACTTCTTCACCCCTGTGAGCATCACCCGATGCAATGAGTGCTAAGTGAACTATTCCAAAAAATCATGAGAAATTAGTCAGTTACGACTACCTCTCATGGAAATGGTCATACGTGAATGACTTACTTAACGCAGTTGAATCCCAAAATGATATCTAATATAATGCACTGCGTAATCCCCCATACTTAAATTCAAAAAGAGTCAAGGGATCTCTACTTGAATGGTTCATGAGGCACAATACTTGCTAAGGTTTTGCAAATGGGGTAGCAAGCTAAGTGGGCTTGATTGGGGAAAAACTCCACAGTTAAGCGCGCTTGAGCCAGAGGAGTTCTGGGATGGGTGACCTCCTGGGAAGTCCTGGTTACCGGGTGCAAGCCCCGGAAGTGATGATTGATGCTATGTGATTCGTTCTCCACATTTCACTAGTTTCAATCCCACTTCTTCACCCCTGTGAGCATCACCCGATGCAATGAGTGCTAAGTGAACTATTCAAAAATTCATGAGAAATTAGTCAGTTACGACTACCTCTCATGGAAATGGTCATACGTTTGAATGACTTACTTAACGCAGTTGAATCCCAAAAATGATAAAACTAATATAATGCACTGCGTAATCCCCCATACTTAAATTCAAAAAGAGTCAAGGGATCTCTAACTTGAATGGTTCATGAGGCACAATACTTGCTAAGGTTTTGCAAATGGGGTAGCAAGCTAAGTGGGCTTGATTGTGGGAAAAACTCCACAGTTAAGCGCGCTTGAGCCAGAGGAGATCTGGGATGGGTGACCTCCTGGGAAGTCCTGGTTACCGGGATGCAAGCCCCGGAAGTGATGATTGATGCTATGTGATTCGTTCTCCACATTTCACTAGTTTCATTCCCACTTCTTCACCGCTGTGAGCATCACCCGATGCAATGAGTGATAAGTGAACTATTCAAAAAAAATCATGAGAAATTAGTCAGTTACGACTACCTCTTGTGGAAATGGTCATACGTGAATGACTTACTTAATGCAGTTGAATCCCAAAATGATATCTAATATAATGCACTGCGTAAATCCCCATACAAAAAAAAAAAAAGAACAGATAATCCAGACCAAAGAAAAACAAGTTACAAAACACCTCATAAATCAGGAAAACTATCCATAGAAATATTTGATAAAAGATGCCTAAAATATTGTTAACTTAAAAAAAATTACTAAGGAAATATATGGCAGCCTGTGGCCTTTTCAAAGCCTACGCCAACTGACATTGATACTTCATCTTCATCCTTCTGCTCTCCTTGGCTTGAGTTCATAGACAATTGTTGGTTGGATTCCCAAAACCTAGCATACTTATGCAAAGTCACCATCAAGTTCCTTAATATTGCATTTTGCTTCTAGAAATGGCAAGTTGATGCTTAAAACAAATTAGATTACTGGTAACAATTATAATTTGGGAGATGCATTGTTAAAGAGAAATGTTCACAACCCTGGAATTTAGAAGTTAGGGAGAAAATAGAAGTTCTGTTGCCATGTATCATTTCTACACAAGCCTTGAGAATCCTCTTTTCTTACAAATCTCAATAGTCCATGATGAATAATCCAAAACTAGAAGAAAATCCATGAGTGAAAGCTTTATGTTAGCAATTTTATATACCCATAGCTTTAAAAGCTACAAACTCTTGTAAAAAACTAACATAGAGCTCAAAGTAACAACACCAAAGGCCATACAACTAGAGTAGGGATAAAACAAGGGTCTAGGGTTTAAAATTCACAACCACCCAATAAACATATTCCCCAATTTAAAAAAACAACTCCATATTGTAACAGCCCCGAGTTAAAAACTCCATTGTAACAACCCCGGTGAAAAGTTCATGTAATAAAATTTAATAAAGGCAAAATAAGACCATGGTTAAGGGACACTTATTCCAAGTTGAATGTTGGGAAAAAATATCCTAGTGGGAATCATTGGATGTTTTTTGGCTAAGGAAATTGGCAAAATCTAAGGCAAAGGCATTTTTGGCACATTTATTTATGAAAATAAAGGAAAATAAGAGGAAATTAAGGTGAAAGGTCACAGGTTACATGTGAGGAGGAAAATGAAGGAAAATAATGGAAAATGAAGAAAATAGAGGCATCATTAATAAAAAGGCTTATGGGGATGGGTTGGTAACCTTTTTCCAGTTCAAGTTTTGGATCTCTCTCATTATTCTCTCTCTCTCACTCACTCTTGGTCACTTAAAGTTTTCTTGGAGCACTCTATCTTGGATTAAGGGAGGAAAAGCAAGCAAAGGGAAAGGAAGGAAAGTAGGATCAAGGAAGAGCAACATCAAGCCACTTCAGCAAGAATACTTGCATGTAACACATTGCAGGTGTGATTTCCTAACTAGTTTTGACATGCATGGCTTTGAATGTTGGTGTATGGTTCTCTTGCTGTCAGTGGCATGGTTTTGTGGGGTTATGACAGTGGTTTTCAGCCTAGCCTTTCCTTTTTCTAGGTGCTATGGTATGTTGGGATGTTTATTTCAGTTTTGAGCTTTGGTCTGCTAGATGGATTTCATCCGGGGTAGAGGTGGTCTCAAGGTTCATTCCTAAAGGCCCAGGAATCCCTTGACCGGTTTTGGCAGGATATACAGTAAAGCTTGAGGGAGAAGTCTTGATATGGGGCCTAGTGATCCAGGTTTGGATTGAAATAAAGCCTGAGAGACTTGTATCGATTTAGGGCTCAGTGATCCAAGATTGGATTGTGGTAAAGCTTGAGAGACAAGGAGACGAAAAATTCCTCAAGGATAATGATGGATTCTTAATGGCATTCCAAGTTTGGTACGGTTGTGATCAAAGCACCGGTTTTGGTGAGATCACGGTTTGGTGAGGGTGGAGGTGGTTTAACCTTTGGATTCCCTTGGTTGTTTTTGGATTGGTTTATCCATGAGATCCCACATTCATGCTTGGAATATAGTACATGGTTGACTAACTGAAAGAAAGATTTGGTTCAACAATGTCTACGGTCGGGTGGTAGTGGAAGTCCCGAACTAGGTCAGATTTGCCTATGATTAATTAAAGCTAAGTTCTCTTACTTTTGGACTTGTTTATATGTCGATTTAATGGTTGTTATATCTCTGTTATTTACATGGTTTTATGCTAGTTATAAGCATGGTTAATTGACGGGTACATGTGTGGTTATCTCATGTATTTACTTGTAATTGTTAAATTGATGGATGCAAGACCTAATTGATGTTATAATAGTTCAATGGAGAAGTTGGTGATCCTTATTGTCATGTTTCATAAGAGTTTTTCGTCATTCATGCTCTGTCTTGTATCCTAGACCTACAGGTTGCATTAATACCAAGTGTTTGACAAAATGTCAGTCCTATTAGGGGATGGTCAGGCCTAGTCCTGAGGTTTATTTTGGTTTAGTAGTCTTGTCATCATGTCTTTGTTGGATTCTGAAAGTTATAACAAGTTTTGTGCAGTGGTTGGAACTCTGGGATAGAAAATTTCCTTGAATTACATGGATGTTGGCATGAGTTTGCTAGGAAAAGTCTGTGGACGCGAGCATGCAAGCCAGTGAGATCATCCAGAGGTCCCTGGACGATGGCATGCCTATATCATGAGAGCATCCAGAGGTCTAAAAGATCAATGGGACTCAGGGGTAGGATGACTGAGTGGCTAATATGTCCCTTGGGGGTGTTGTTACTGATGTGGAAGGTATGGTTGATGTGTTTCGTTGATTCCATTTCCTTAAGGTCACCAAGGAGGTTGAATCCCTTCATAGTGGCCTCTCTCATCGCATGTTTACCCCGGTTGGAGGGTTAATTGGGTAGATGTGGGAGGAGGGTGGTTATAGATTGGTATCAAAGTGTGATTGCTCTCTCCTTGGGTGAATGTGCTTGTCATGAATTCATGTCGGTTCTACATGTGTCAGTCATCCTTGTGGTCTATGTTGTTGCATATGCATGGTGTTGTTCATGGTCGTAGTGATGTCACCATGGTGATAAGGATGTCGTTGTGTGAAGCATGTTGTCATGAGTGTATGATTGGTTACATGTGATTATATGTCGCTTACATGTGTCATTTTGTATGCTTGGTTGCATGTATCACTCTTGTAGGTTTGGTTACAAGTATTATCGTTCATGCCTGATCATATGTGTTCATGTGTGTGTGGTCGATTACACATTGCTTATGCATGTTAATGTTTGCATGTGGTCAAGTCCACAATGGTGTTATGGTTGTTGTTGTCATGCATGTAGTCATGGTATATGTGTAGTTGGTATGGTCATGCATTGATGACTAGACTCTAGCTAGACGGATGGTTACATGGTTACGTGCTTATGTATCATATGGCTATACATTGTGATGATTATGTTGTACATGTATCATGTTGATTTGATGAAATTTTAGATGAGATATCCTTCCCAAACTCTATTAAGGTTCGTTGGTTTATTGTGATTTGGTTTAGCTGACATAGTATGCCTTGCAGGGAAGAGATCAAATGGCTAGCAAGATGGTAGACTTCAAAGACTCTCCTTATGAATCGAATGAGCAGCGTGGTGTTGGGATCTCTTTTGATTTGGAAAATACATTGAGAAGCTTGAAGGAAGAGATAAGGAGTTGTAAGGTGGACAATGGCAAAATCATGCAGGCACAAGAGAAACAAGTAGATGTTAATGCAATAGTACTTTAGAGTTTGTCAGAATTGCAATGACAGGGGCCACTTCAGATCAGCCATGAGCAGGAGGATATAACTAATGGGGCATATGGTAGCAGGTCTTATGGTGGTCACAGGTCGGACATCGATGACATGATCAAATATGGAAGGTAGTTGGACACTTTGGATAGGAGAGGTGATGGACACAAGTGCCATTCTAGTTCTCATTCGGACAGGCATCATGATCGTCATCATTATCATCCTTACAGGATGAGTGATAGGGGATAATTGTTGGATGAGTTTAAGAAAGCAAAGCCACCTACCTTTGATGGAGAGATTAAAAAATTACAGGATGTAGAGGCATGGTTGCTTGGTATGAGGAAATTCTTCAGATCGCATGATTATTCAGAAAACATGAAAACAAAGATAGCCACTTTCAATCTCAAAGGTAAAGCAGATATTTGGTGGGAAGATGTGAAGAATGTTAAAGGTATACATGAGGATGAATTTACTTCGCATGAGTTTGAGAGGCTATTCAAGAAGAAGTATTTGTTAGAAAGATACTTTGATTACAGAGCTAAGGAGTTTTATGAGTTGCAGATGCGTTCCATGACAGATGATGAGTATACTAGCAAGTTCTTGGAGTTGTTGAGATATGTGCCTTACCTCAAGGAGGAGAAGGCCAAGGTTCAGATATTCATCAATGGACTGCTAGTAGCATACAGAGACTAGATTGAGTTTGATTAGCCTAGATTGTTGGAGGAGGAAATTCGAAAGTTGAAACATTGTTATAAGCAGGAGAAATGCAAAGTTGAGCCTAAGCGTGACTTGAAAGGAAATGAGAAAGCTAAAGGAAAATGGCCACCAAAGCGAGGAAGACCTCAATATGCAAGTGAGCAATAAAATGTATTCCCTTACAAGAAGTTCAATACAACTAAGAAGGACATGGAGAGCGGAAAGCTAGAGGTGGTGGTAGGGAACCATTGCAGTGTTGGATATGTGGTAAGGATCATTGTAAGAGGGATTGTCTGTAGTATTAGAGTGGTGGTAGACCCCAGATCTACAGTGCTCAAGGGGCACATACAGTTGGTGATGTTGGTCATAACATTCCTCATATCTATTCAATTATGGACAACAGGCAGGCAGATCATCAGGCATATATCATTGAGATGGACGGTAAGATTTGTGATCAAGTTGTTTCTATTTTGATTGATCCTGGATCTAATTATAGTTATATTAATCCTAGCCTCATGGATAAGTGTGGTTTAAGAAAATAAGTGAATGCAAAATCTTGGTTGGTGCAGTTGACTACAAGTACAAAGAAGAGAGTTCACCATTAGGTAAGAGCATGTGCATTTGAGCTAAATGGTATGCCTACAACAACACATTTGAATGCACTGCCATTGGGTTCGTATAGTATGATTTTGGGTATGGATTGGTTGTACCTTCACATGACCAAAGTGGATAGCTTCAACAAGGCCATTGAGTGTGTGGATGGTAGTGGGGAAAATAGAACTTTGCAGGGGAAGAAGAAGCCTACATGAGTGAGGACAGTTACTGTTATGCAGGCTAAGTGTAGTTGCAAAAAAGGTTGTGTGATGTTTGCAGTGCACATTTCTAGTGACAAAGGTAAGGAAGTTGGGGATGCAGATGTTTTGAGTAGATACCCAGTTCTACAACAATTTCAGGATGTATTTCATGAGGACATTACAGAGTTTCCACGTCACAGGGAGGTAGACTTTTCTATTGAGTTGGTGCTAGGGGCAGCTCTGGCATCAAAGGCACCTTACCCGATGAGCACCCCTGAGTTGGTAGAGTTGAAGTTGCAGTTAAAGGAGATGCTTGACAAGGGATACATTGGGCCAAGTGTATCTCCTTGGGGTGCACCAGTGTTGTTCATAAAGAAGAAATATGGTACTCCCATATTGTACATTGATTATATGCAGCTAAACAAGGTAACAATCAAGAACAGGTACCCGTTGTCGAGGATTGTTGATTTGTTTGATTAGTTGAAGGGAGCAACAATGTTCTCTAAGATCGACTTGAGATCAGGATACCATCAGGTACGCATCAAGGAAGAGGATATATTCAAGACTACGTTGAGGACTAGGTATGGACATTATGATTTTGTTGTAGTTCCATTCGGTTTGACTAATGCCCCAACTACATATATGTGTTTGTTGAATAGTGTGTTATGTCCCTATCTAGACAAGTTTATTATAATATTCATTGATGACGTATTGGTATATTCTAAAAATGAGGAAGAACACATCGATAATTTAGTAGCAGTGTTAAGATTGCCAAGATAGCATTAATTGTATGCTAAGCTTAGCAAGTGAAACTTCTTTCAGACTGAGGAACATTACTTGGAGCATGTTGTCTCCAAGGAAGGCATAACAATAGATCTAGAAAAGATAAGGGCCATCATGGAGTGGGCAGCTCCTAATTATATGGATGAGGTGAGATCATTTATGGGATTGATAGGTTACTATTGGAGGTTCATCAAGAACCTATCATGCATCACATATCCTATTACATCATTGTAGAGGAAAGTTAAGAAATTTGAATGGACAGAAGAATGTGTAACTAGTTTTGAGCAGCTTAAGAAGTTGTTGACACATGCACCAGCGTTAAAGACAGCAGATCCAGACAAGGAGTTTGTAGTGTGTACAAATGCTTGCAAGAGAGGACTTGGTGGAGTTCTGATACAAGAAGGACAGGTAGTGTGCTATGAGTTGTGAAAACTAAATGAGCACGAGCAGAACTATCTGATGCATGATCTTGAGCTAGTAGCGATCATACATGCGTTGAAGATGTGGAGGCACTATCTTCATGGCAGGAGGTTTGTACTAATGAGCAACCACAGTGGGTTGAGGTATTTGTTTGACCAGCCAAATCTAAACGCTAGGAAAGCTAGATGGTTGGCTACCCTCAGTGAGTGCAACTTCGAGATCAGATAAATCAAAGGGAAGGAGAACCAAGTTATAGATGCTCTTAGCAGGAAGGTACACATAAATCATATAGAAACTATCAACTATTATAAGATCTCACAGGCAGGACAATGAGATGACAAGTACATGGAGATCATGCACAGGTTACACCAAAGTACAGGTACATGTGCAGGTACAGGTATAGGCATATGTGTGGGTGTAGGTATAGGTATAGGTACATGTGATTAGGATGCAGACTATCATCTCATGGAAGATGGTTTGGTGAGATTCAAGGATAGGATCTATGTATCGAATTGCAGTGAGCTCAAGAAGCTTATCTTGAGGGATTTTCACGTCAAGCCATTCTCGGGTCACCTAGGATATTAGAAGACATTGATGGTGGTGAAGAAGTTCTACTATTGGTCGAATCTGAAGAAGGAAGTGGCAGAGTTCGTGGCTAGATGTTTAGATTGTCAGCAGGTAAAGGTAGAATGTAAGCATCCAGGTGGTTTACTATAGCCTATAGTGATTCTGGAATGGAAATGAGAGGTCATTTCCATGGATTTCACTATAGGTTTTCCTAGGACAATGAGACAACATGATTTTATTATGGTCGTGGTCGACAAGTTGAGCAAGGTATCTCACTTCATTCCTGTGAAGATTATATATTCAGCCAGTGAGGTAGCACAGGTTTTCATGAGAGAGATAGTGAGATTACATGGTGCTACGAAGAAGATTGTGTCAGACGTGGGTGCAAAGTTCACTTCTAAGCTGGAAGGAGCTATTTACAAGTTTGGGTATAGAGTTGACCATCCGTACAACTTATCATCCACAAACAGATGGATAGACAAAGAGGGTCAACAAGGTCTTGGAGGATATGTTGAGGATGTATGTGATGCACCAGCAGAGGAAATGGGAAGAGTATCTTCCATTGGTTGAGTCCTTTTGAGGCATTGTATGGGCGGACTTGTAATTCCCATCAGTTGGGGTGATCCAGTGAACATGGTACTTATTGGACCAGATATGTTGGAACATATGGAACGTGAAATGCAGGTTATAAAGAAGAATCTAAAGGCAACACGGGCTAGACAGAAGAGTTATGTGGACCAGCATAGGGTATTCAAGGATTTTCAAGTTGGGGAGCATGTGCATTTGCGCATCAAGCCCAAAAAGAGCTCTTTGAGGATTGGATCATGTGCCAAGTTGGCACCATGGTATTGCGGACCTTTTGAGATCCTTGAGAGGATTGGACTAGTGGCCTATCGACTTGCACTGCCTCCAACAGCGAAAGTCCACGATGTTTTCCATATTTCATTTCTTAAGAGGTATATAAAGGATGTTGATCATGTTATTGATTGGTCTGTATTGCAAGTGGAGCAAGAAGGAGAGTTCTAGTTGGAGCCTTAGTGCATATTGCAGCGGAAGCATCTCATTCTCAAGAACAGATCCATTGAGCAAGTTAAAGTGCATTGGAAACACTTTGGGCCTGAAAAAAGCTACATGGGAGATGGCGGATCAGATGCAAGCCCTGTATCCTTCATTGTTTGCCAGTTCAGGCAAAGCAGTTTTGGTTTGATGTTTGATATATGTTTGGTATATGTTTGGCATATGTTTTGCTGATGTTTTGGTATATGTATATGTGTATATGGATGTAAATACTGCCATGAGCTATGTTATAAAGCTCCAATAAGAGGTATGGTTGTTATCTTGTCATGTTATCATGATGTTTTGCTTCTTAGTAGGTCTTTCATTGTAAATACTACAACGAGCTAAGTTATAAAGATCCATTGGAAGTATGTTTGCTTTTTAGTGGTTTTGTTGAGGTCTTGATGTGGCTTAACACCAAGGACAGTGTCCCCCAAGGGGGAGGGTTCTGTAACAGCCCTGGTGAAAAGTTCATGTAATAAAATTTAATAAAGGTAAAATAATACCATGGTTAAGGGACACTTATTCCAAGTTGAATGTTGGGAAAAGATATCCTAGCGGGCATCACTGGATGTGTTTTTGGATAAGGAAAATGGAAAAGGCTAAGGCAAAGGCATTAAAAGGAAAAAAGACAATTTTGGCACATTTATTTATGAAAATAAAGAAATTAGGAGAAAAGTAAGGTGAAAGGTCACAGGTTACATGTGAGGAGGAAAATGAAGAAAATAGAGGCCTCATTAATAAAAAGGCTTCTGAGGATCAGTTGGTAACGTTTTATCAGTTCAAGTTTTGGAGCTCTCTCATTATTCTCTCTCTCTCTCACTCTTGGTCACTTAGAGTTTTCTTGGAGCACTCTAGCTTGGATCAAGGAAGGAAAAGAAAGCAAAGGGAAAGGAAGGAAACCAAGGATCAAGGAAGAAAGAGAAGGATTGAGAAGCTTCAACAAAAATACTTGCAGGTAACATATTACATGCGTGATTTCCTCACTGGTTTTGACATGCATGGCTTTGCATGTTAGTGTATGGTTCTCTTATCGTTGGTGGCATGGTTTTGATGGGTTATGACAATGGTTTTTAGCCTAGCCTTGCCTTTTTTCGGATGCCATGGTACGTTGGGATGTTTATCTCAATTTTGAGCTTTGTTTTGCCAGATGGATTTTGGAATCTGGGGTGGAGGTGGTCTTAAGGTTCATTCCCAAAGGCTTAGAAATCTCTTGACTGGTTTCGGTGGGATACACAGTAAATCCTGAGGGAGCAGTCTCAGTTTAGGGCCTAGTGATCCGAGTTTGGATTGCGGTAAAGCCTGAGAGACTGGTATCAGTTTAAGGCCTAATGATCCAGGATTGGATTACGGTAAAGCTTGATAGATAAGGAGACATAAAATTCCTCAAGGATATTGATGGAATACGGATGGCATTCCAAGTTCGGTACAGTTGTGATCAAAGCACCAGTTTTGGTGTGATCACAGTTTGGTGAGGGTGGAGGTGGTTTAAACTCTAGATTCCTTTGGTTGTTTTTGGATTGGTTTATCCATGAGATCCCACATTCATGCTTGGAATATGGCACGGGGGTGATTGATTAAAAGAAATATTTGCTTCAACCATGTCTACGATCAGGTGGTACGTAGAAGTATTGAACTTGGTCAGTGTTGCCTATGATTAATGAAAGCTAAGTTCTCTTACTTTTGCACTTGTTTATATGTGGATTTAAAGATTGTTATATCTCTGTTATTTACATGGTTTTATGCTAGTTATAAGCATGGTTAATTGATTGGTTCATGTCATGGTTATCTCATGTATTTACATGTAATTGTTAAATTGATGGACGCAAGACCTAATTAATGTTATAACAACTCAATGGAGAAGTGGAATGTCCTTCTTGTCATGTTTCATAAGAGTTTTTAGTCATTCATGCTTTTTCTTGCATCCTAGACCTGTAGGTTACATTGATGCCAAGTGTTTAACGAAATGTTAGCCCCGGTAGGGGATGGTCAGGCCTAGTCCCGAGGTTGATTTTTGGTTTAGTGGTCTTGTCATCACGTCTTTGATGGATTCTGAAAGTTATAACAAGTTATGGGCAGTGGTCGAAATTCTGGGCTAGAAAAATGCCTTGAATTATGTGGACACTGGCAGAGGTCTGCTGGGAAAAGTCCTTGGACGCTGGCTTATAGGCCTGTGAGAAAATCCAAAGGTCCCTGGATGCTAACATGCCTATAGCATGAGAGCGTCCAAAGGTCAAGAGGTCTAAAATATTGGTGGGACAGAGGGGCATGATGTCTAAGTAGCTGAGATGTCTCCTGGGGGTGTTGTTGTTGATGTGGAAGGTATCATTGATGTTGTCTGTTGATTCCATTTCCTTAAGGTCACCAAGAAAGTTTAATCCCTTCATAGTGGCCTCTCTCGTCACATGTTTACCCCGGTTGGATGTTTACTTGGGTAGATGTGGGAGGAGGGTGGTTACATCCATGTAAATAAAGTTAATAAATGAAAAGTAATAATCATGGTCACGAGCTACTTATTCCAAGGTGAATGTTGGGCAAAACATATTAGTGGGAGTTCATTTGGTTTATTATGGCTAAGAGGAAATTAGCAAAGGATTTGAAAAGGAAAATGACATTAATTGGTCACAGGTTGCATGTGACGAGGAAAATGAAGAAAATAGAGGCCTCATTAATAAAATGGCTTATGAGGATCAGTTGGTACCTTTTGTTAGTTTAGTTTTGGAGCTCTCTCTCTCTCTCTCACTCTTGGACACTTAGAGAATTCTTGGAGCACTCTAGCATTGGAGAAAAGAAGAACAAAGAAGGCAAGAGGAAGGAAAGGTCAAGCAAGGAAGAGCAAATTCAATCAATTACAACGGGACTACTTGCAAGTATTAATTTGCATGTGTGATTTCCTTGCTAAATTTGGCATGCATGGTACATGCATGTGTGGTTTTGGTTCTCTTGCTATCATTGGTATGGGTTTTGCCAGGTGCGATAGTGTTTTTCAGCCTTGTCTTTCCGTTTCCGGATAGCCATGTTGTGATGGGGTTCTCTTGTTTTGGTTGAGCTAGATTGTCGGATGGATTCAAAACTGAGTGAGGTGGTCTTTGAAAGAAAGAAACATGACCTAGGAATCCCTGAACTGGACTAGGATTGCAGTAAAGCCGAATTTTGTGTTCCTTAATGGACCTATGAATCCTCAATCTGTGAATGAAGGGTATTTGGTAAAGCCTAGAGGTGTGTGCCCTTAATCAGGCCTACAAATCCTCGAACGATGTATGGCGAGATATACGGTAAAGCCTGGAGGGTGGCATCTCGATTAGGCCTAGGAATCCTTGACGATGAATGGTAGGATATATGGTAAAGCCTAGAGACTAGGAGACATGCAAATTCCTCATGGTGTAGGTGGAGAAATCCGGTGGAATCCATGTTTGTTTGGGGCCTAGTGATCCCGTTGGGATTGTAGTAAAGCCTGGTTACATTGATGCGGGTTGAGGTAGTTTGGTCTCTGGAAGCCCTGGTTGGTTTTGTTGTGAGTCCCACATTCATGCTTGGACTATGACATAGGGGTAATTGGCTGAAAGAAAGGTTTGGTTCAGCCAATTTGTGGTCGGGTGGTTTGTGGAAGTCTCAAATGTAGTTGGCATATTCATTCACTAATAAGAATATTTCTCCTTGGTATTTTATGTTTAAATGTACTTGCTCATATGTGTATGTTATGGTTGTTATATCCTTGATATTTATGTTGTTTATGTGTTGGTTATGAGTATGTTTTATGACAGATTTGATGTACGACTCTTTTCATATTTTAGTTATAAATTGAGTGAACAATGAATATATGACCTAATAGATGATAATATATCTTTTGTGATAAGGCATCAATTCTTCCTTATGAATCTTAGATAAGTATGAGACCCCTATGCTCAAATATGATTTTATGACTCGTAGGTTACATTTTGTGTCATGTTTGACGAAATTCCTGTAATGGCTATGGGGGTAAGATAAAGTATTTGTATCAATGTTTGCATTAGTACCTTTGTTTCCATGTTATTTATCATTCCTAAAGTTTTCATGAAGTTCTATGCAATGGCTTGAGTCGTGGCCCTAAAAAAGTGGCACAGAATCCAGGGTCTCTGGCACATAACTGGCTGAAAATTTTCACATTCGCTGACATGCATTGCGGTGGGAGTGACTGGAAGGCCTTAGTCGCTTGCAAGGCTTGTCATGGGAGTGACTGAGGGTCAAGATCAGTCAAATGTTGAGTTGTCTCAGGGGTTGATCACCTGGAAGGGTTGGTTGGCTCCTTAGAGTATTGTAGCATTTGTGGAAGGTCAGTTTAGTTGTGTTATGTTGGTTCCACTTCCTTAAGGTGACCTAGAAGGTTGAATCACATCATGGTAACATCTCGTCACATGTTTACCCCAGTGGAATAATTATCTTGGGTAAATGTGGGAGGAGGGTGTTACGAACACTAATTATAATGAAGTATGTCCAACAACTCAATGTGTAATTCTTAGGGACCAACCAAACTCAAAATACTCAAAATAAGTAGAGTGGTGAAAAGACCAACCATTAACCTATAAACCATAGTGCATTTTGAGCGGAGGTTGCCCAAGTAGAGTGACTTCTCATGTTCCTTCCACCATGCAAGAGGCTAATGATCCATTTTCCAACATATTATGGGATAAATGACACCTCCACATTTAAATTTTAGCATCCTTGAGAGCCTGACCATGTGTGAGGGGAGCTCATATCTCAGTGTGTTCGTGTTCTTGCATTGAAAGTAGGTTTGTTGCATGCTAGAGATGTGGGATATTAATTTCATGGTAATTGTCAGTGATTGCATAAGGTGATTAATGTATGGATTGAGTGGCAAATAAACCATTATTCCTAAGTTCCCCCATTTTTAGACCTATGTGTCTCATTAGCTAATAAATCAACTTGATGATTATAACCCCCTAAGACTTGATAGGAGGACTTTTTTTTAATTCTAATGACCTCTTACTAAGGTCATACTAGAATAGAAACAAGTTTGTAGTTGGCGTGAAGAGCTTGCTTGTTTATCAATTAGAATATTATTCTAGAGCCTCCCAACATTGTCAGAGATTTAATTTGGACACCCATCACTAATTGTAACCCATGGAGTAATGCACATGCTTTTGTTTGATTATTTAATGAAATCACCAATCCATAGACACATGACAATTTATTTTTCCTTTGGGATTGGTGAGGATCCCCCTTGTACCTCCACCCTTGCCCTCATTAAAATACGATGATGTAATATTTGATGAGATTCACAATCCAATTAATTAAAATTATAAATTTTAATTGCGCATATGGATTTAACACCCTTGATAGCCTCTACTTGTAAGAGCCTTGGTGAAAATTCCATGTAATAAAAGTTAAAAATAATAACCATGGATGATGGGACACTTATTCCAAGCTGAATGTTGGGCAAAATCCTAGCCATGGGGATCACTTGTGATTTTTTATGGCTAAGGAAATTGGCAAAGCCAATGGTTAAGGATTTGGAAAGGCAAAATGGCATTTTTGGCACATTTATTTATGAAAATAATGGAAATTAGGAGCAAAAGGGAGGTGAAAGGTCACAGGTTGCATGTGAGGAGGAAATTGAAGGAAAGTAATGGAAAATGAAGAAAATAGAGGCCCCGTTCATAAAAAGGATTTTGATGATCAATTGGTAATATTTTGTCAGTTCAGTGTTGAATCTCTCTCTCATTATTCTCTCTCTCTCTCTCATACTCTTGGAGACTTAGAGTTTTCTCGGAGCACTATTGGAGGGTGTGGCATACTTGGATTTTTGGAGCAAGAAATCAAAGGAAGATCTGGAAAGCTCAAGAAGGCATCGAGATCAACAACTACATCAGATTTGCTTGCAGGTACCGAGTTACATGTACGTTTCCTTCACTAGTTTTTGGCATGCATTGCATCTGCATGTGGTTTGTTGGTTGTGATTTGTCATTAGCATGGAGGATGGCCGAGATTGACAGTGGATTGCCTAGCCTTGCCATTTCTTAGATAATTGCGGTGATTGTGGGTTTATTTCCTTGTGTTTTTTGTTGGTTCTCATGTTTCCTTAGCTTGGGTTGAGTTATTAGTCTCGTAGCCTTGGTTGGACAAACACTCTAGAGCCCTGGAACAACTTGGGTTGAGTTACTAGTCCCGTAGCCTGGGTTGGACAAAGGTTGTAGAGCCCTTGGTGGGTTGAGTTACTAGTCTCGTAGCCTTGGTTGGACAAATGCTTTAGAGCTCAGTAAAAGTTGTGGGTTGAGTTACTAGTCCCGTAGCCAAGTTGGACAAACGCTCTAGAGCCTTGGATGGTTGGGATAGAGACCGGTTTGATGATGGCCTCTTAAAGCCTTGGATGGTTTTGATTGATGTGTTCTATGAGATCCCACATTCATGCTTGGAAGCATGGGGGTGAATGACTGAAGAGATATTTAGGTCAGCTATTCTAAGGTCAGGTGGAAAGTGGAATCCCATCCCGGGTTTGGATTTTGCATCATTAATGAAAGGTTATTTCCCCTTGTATTTCTATGATCATTTTGATGGATTTTATGTGGTCTATATGTCTAAACTTTCATGAGTATTTTTGTTGTTATTATGTCTGTTATGTATGTGTTTTATGACAACAACCATGGGTGGCTCTCATCATGTTTTTACTTGTAATTGAATGATCAATATATCTATGACCTAATGGATGGAGGCAGTTGATGCGTTGAGGCATCAATGATTCTCAGCTAAGTATGAGACCCCTATGCTCAGAACTGTTAATTACACCTTGTTGAGGCCTTGAAAATCACTGCCACAACATTGGGGATAACCACCCAGTCCGAACCTTAAAACAACTCCTTTTCTGGTTGGGATAGTGGCTCCAACTGGTTCAACTAGTTCAATTAGGTCCAGTTACCTTCTCCCAACCGCTATCAGCTTTAAATATACCTCTAATTGTGAATAGCTAGGGCCATCAAATCACTTCTTCAAGCTGACCAGGTAAGAAGAATGATCCTGAAGTTGTTTTTGTGGAACAACCAAACCAATCTAAGTTTTTTCTCAAAAGAGGAATTCTAGAAATGTAGAATTAATCTAAATGCAAACTAATTCTAAAATGCAAGAAAAAGGAACTAAATCCTAATCCTATCTCAATTAGTCAGATATAGATCTAACTCAACCGAAAGTAAGATATTAAATAATTTGGGATTTAAATATGTTTGGCTTATAATGAATATCAAGCTAACGAAATAGTTCAATTAACTAACATTATGAATACCAAAACATATTCTATTAAGAGACCTCTTAATTGAAATAATCATCCGATAACATTTAGGAAGTAGTTCATAAAATGATATTGATTGTTAAATCAATAATTTGAATAATTAAACAAGAATATGAGGAAATAGTTCACAGCATATCATTATTTGTTAAATCGATATTAAAAGACAGATTTCTGAGTAAATAGCTACTTAGAAATCAAAATTCAACACACAAGAGCAGAGATAAATAATAACATATGATTGAGACAAATTACTCATATCGACAATAGTGCACAAATATGAATAAAATGACACATTCCTGCCATTATAAAATGAAACTAATATTTAAAACAATAATATTAAAAATACCAATTTATTAAATGCATTTCTCTGGCTTTGGTCTCCAACAGTCTTTTACAATGCTTGAACTTCTGCTTTTAAAACTACAGTTGTAATTGTATGTACTCTGCCCATCAAAACATAATTTAGAGTGCAAAAAAAAAATCCTCAAAAATCCTTCAGATATGAGTTTTGTCCTATATCCTACAACTCTAAATCCTTTATACAATAGTGCCTTCAAGAATTCATGAATTGCAAAGAAGAGTAGAAATACCATGTAATAAGCAATCTGAAAAGATAAATTCACTATTTATTTATGAACAAAACAGAGGTATAATGATAGAAATACTAGATACATGTTGCTCAACTCATAAAAGAAATAGCAACATTTTAGTCTTTCTCACAAAGATGATTCCAGGAGTACAGTGGTGCAACTTCTTAAAATTCTTTATGAAAAATCCTAAAACAATGTTCGAGTCGTTCTATTGAGAAAAGTGTGAAAGTACAATAGTGAGAGATTTCGTAAGACTTTCTTCATAAAATTTCGGACCTTTATTTCATACAACGAGTAAGCTTAAATAGCATAAAACAACTGAATATATTGTGTAGAGCATTGAGGGCATTTAAACATATCCCTTCAACAAATCTTAAAGAAAAACAATTTTTGGTGGAAATTTTTGAATGTGATTTGTTGTCTTCATCGGCTTTGTTTGTTCCATCAGATTATCTGGATGCTTGTCTGTCTGTTTGAACAAAACTGTTGCTTGTCAGCACAACTGTCCTCTTCTATCATGAACCTGAACAAGAAAAACATGTTGAAAATAGCAACAATAAATGCTAAAAATAGAATTGCTAAAAATAGCATTGCTATAAATAGCAGTTCAACCGGTGTTGAACATAACTATAAGTAATGAAAAATGGAAGTGCTAAAAATAGAATTCTATAAATAACATTTCAAGATACCTTCCTATTTTAGTCAGTCCCTAAACTAAAATAGCGAAGTAAAATTCGAATTTGATCTTAGCAGTGGTTTGTAAAATAATTAATTAATTCATCTTGAGTTAATTAGTTAAGGAAAATCAAACATGAAGTCTATGTGGGGACATGCAACAGTTTCTCCATTAATTGAGAAATTTATCCATCAGTTAAAGAAATAAGGATGAGTTGCAATTAGTTGGCTCAGTTAACTGAGTCAAGACCAGTTGGACTAATTCAAACAGTTTGTTGAATTAATGTAAGTTCAGTTAGTTAATGCTTGCATGCATGTAACTACTGCACTTCAGATAACTGAGTATTCTCTCATAAATAACTCATGCATGTCAGTTCAGACAGAGAACCAGTTGAGATCAGATGGAGGGGCAGTGTACTATCAATTTCTAGAATATTCCATTGTGAATATTCCTTGCATGCAGAAGGAATTTTTCCTTGAGGATTGCGCAGTTACTTCTTCAGGTTTAGTGAGTGCGATGAGGCCAATTCACACATGTGGCTTCACTGGACCCCAAGAAAAACTGCACAAGGAAATAGGAGGCTTAGAGGACTTGAGGAGGACATATACAGTGTCTATTCAGTCTGTGAGTTGTATTGTTTGATTGCAGAGAGAGCAGGAAAGCTTGAGAGTTGATTCTTTTTGTAACTTGAACAAGATTTCCACTTGTATGATAATACAAAGAGTGGGGTTTTAGGCTGAGGCTTTCCCCAGGTTATTTCTTCTGTGTTATGAGTGATTGATTTATCATTCTCAGTTATATGTGTTCTCTTGATCTTGCTCAATTCGATTAAGCTTCCGCAAAGTGTTGTAGAGGAAGATCTTGTATTGTGTTTTAGTATATTGCATAATATGTTGCTCTACAGTAGGAATTTCTACATGGTATTAGAGAAAAGGTGATCAAGGCGAAGAATAGTATACTAGAAGGAGAAGTTCGAAGTTTGTGGTTCCTGAATATAGAAATCGAGTTCTTATCACATCTCAATTTCACCAATGGCGTTCAACGATTTAAGACTCGAGTATGCCCTTGACGGAAGCTCGAATTATATAGCTTGGAAGGATCGCATGGAGGCAGTATTAGAGGATAACGGTCTAAAGGACTTCATTGATCAAGAAGTCCCCAAGCCGATTGATGCAACTCAACTGGTGGAATGGAAGATATGTGTGGCTAGAGCAAGGAGAATCCTCCTGGAGGGAGTTCGAGACCACATTGTCTCGAGCCTCCATGGGAAGGACACACTGTTTTTGATGTGGAAAACATTGAAAGATTTATATCAGAACAACAACGATTAGAGGAAGCTAGCGCTAAAAGACAAGCTTCGTAAGATCAAATGTGAAAAGGGCGACACGGTCTCTACATATCTGAACAAGCTCACCACCTGCAGGAATGAGCTTGGAAGTGTAGGGATCACAACCATTGATGATGACATGGTGAGTCTTGCACTCCTCGGTCTTCCTAAGAGCTGGCATAGCTACCAAGACTAAGTTAATGGAAGAGAAAAACTGCCAGATTGGGAACGACTTTGGTCAGATCTAATGCAAGAGGAAATAAGAAGAAGCACCAGAGATGGATCCTCATCGAAGCAAGATGATGAGGAAAATCTAGCCTTAGCAAGTAAGTTGAGGAAAGGGAAAGGGAAGGCGTCCCATCCCAAATCTGGTTCTTCCCATGGTGGGAAGAAGATTGACAAATCGAAAGTGCAATGCTTTCATTGTCATGAAGTGGGCCATTATGTTACGAATTGTCCACAAAAGAAATCCAAGAAGGGTTCCTCGAAGGAATCTGATGGTGAGGCACTAGCCTCACAGTTTGAGCTGGATTTCTCACTTATCCCATGCATGGTCTCATCCATGGTGGGATGTGTGTGGTACCTGGACAGTGGAGCTTCATTCCACATGTCAGGTAACAAGAATATTTTTAGTACCTTGTAGGAGAAGGATCTCCAGATGTGGATCGAGATGGGCGATGATGGAAAGTACCGTGTTTTAGGTGAAGGTACAGTTGTGTTTCAGAGGGAGCATGGAGCTCCCCTCACCCTGACTGATGTAATGTATGTACCAGGTCTAAAGAAGAATCTTGTGTTTGTCGTTATGCTAGAAGATAAGGGCTATGATGTAGTCTTTAGTAAAGGAAAGGTATTCCTGAGGCATATCGGTACTGGACAGACATAGCGAATAGGGATTCGAGTCAAGAATCTCTACAAGCTGGAGGTAGATGATTATGTTGTTTTGAGTTCCAAAGCTAAGGTGGTGTAGAGACAAGATGTTGGCGAGCTATGGCATAGAAGACTGGGCCACTTGCACCATGAAGCCCTGAAGATCATGCAACAGATTTCTACCGTATTACCCGAGGGAAAACTTGAGCAAATGACTACGTGCAAAGGTTGTACCTTAGGTAAGTATGCGAAATCTTCCTTTCCGGATCAAGACAGTAGAGCTGGAGCAATCCTGGAGCGAGCTCACTCAGATGTTTGTGGACCTTTCTCTACAGCCTCCACTGCTAAACAAAGGTACTATGTTATTTTTATTGATGATTTTTCGCGTAGATGCTACATCTACTTAATGCAAAAGAAGGATCAGACCTTCTTGAGGTTTTGTGAGTTTAAAGCCTTGGCAGAGAAAGAATTTGGAAAGAAAATAAAAGCCTTGCATAGTGACAATGGTGGAGAGTATGTCTCCAAACAGTTTAAAGACTTCTATGTTGCAGAAGGAATTAAACGGGAACTGACGGCACCCCATAACCCACAACAGAATGGGGTGGCCGAAAGGAAGAACATATCGATTGTGGGAGCAGCTCGAGCGATGTTGCATGGCCAAAGCCTACCACTACATTTGTGGGTTGAGGCATGCAATACAACAGTATACTTGCAGAACAGAAGCCCGCACCGTATACTGGGAATGAAGACACCTATGGAGGCCTATTCCGGAAAGAGACCTAATGTAAGTCACTTCTGAATCTTTGGATCATCAGTTTACTATCATGTGGCCAAAGATGCGAGGAAGAAGCTAGACCCAACAACTGAGTTGGGAATACTCGTGGGGTACATGGATACACCCCACAACTATCGGATGTACCTGCCTTCCACTCAGAGGATTGTGGTACGTAGGGATCTGAAGTTCGACGAGTAGAAAGCCATGCAAGTGTCACTTGAGAGGGAGCTCAAGTTGCATGCATAGGAGGAACTTTCAGTTCTTAAGGAGGAGGAGCCTCAGATTGATGCGGAGCAACCGCATGCAAAGGATCTGGGAGTGGAGACATCCACTCATGCTGATACTTCCATAGATGGACGGAAACGCTCAAGGGACGCTGACAGGTTGATGCTGGATGCGCGGGAGAATGTGGGACAATCATCTTCTCAGCACAGATAGAGGAGGTCGCCCGAGAAATACACTGGGTACATGGCCCTGGTTGGGGAGTGTGTAGATATCGAACCTTCTTCATTCGAGGAGGCAGTGCAGCAACCAGTCTGGGTTGATGCAATGGTAGAGGAGTACAACTCTATCATTCGAAACAGTGTGTGGGATTTTGTCCTAAGGCCTCAGGGCAAGTCAATGGTGAGTTCCATATGGCTTTACAAGGTAAAGCAGGCAGCTAATGGCAGTGTTGAGAAACATAAGGCAAGGTTTGTTGCCCATGGTTTCTCATAGGTTGAGGGGATTGACTATGATGAGACTTTTGCTCCCGTAGCAAGGTACTCATCGATTAGATCGATATTGGCACTATCAACTCAGATGGGGTGGAAGATCTACCAGATGGATGTGAAGACAACATTCCTTAATGGGAAGATTGAGGAGGAGGTGTACATTGAGCAGCCAGAGGGTTTCAAGACCTTCGATCGTGATTCGCATGTGTGCAGACTCAAGAGGTCTTTGTATGGGCTGAAGCAAGCACCCCGTGCTTGGTACACCAGGATTGACAGCTATTTCACTGGTTTGGGCTTCACCAAGAGTGAAGCAGATGTGAAACTTTAACACATCATGGTAGAAGGGAAACCATTGATCATTGTTCTTTATGTCAATGATCTGATTTTGACAAGTGATGATTAGCTGATACAGTATTGCAAGGAGGACCTTGCAAGAGAGTTCGAGATGAAGGACATGGGCCTTGTGCACTACTTTCTAGGCATGGAGGTGTGGCAGAAAGATGGGGAAGTATTTATGTCTCAAGGCAAGTATGCCAATGAGATACTTAGGCGCTTTCACATGGAGAAGTGCAAGCCCATGTAGACTCCTCTAATTGGGAATTGGAGGAAGGAGGATGCTACTTTAGGTGAGGTAGTGGCTGCTACTATTTATCGGTAGCTGGTGGGTTCACTTATGTATCTAGTGAACACACGACCCGACTTATGCTTTGCGGTGAACCAACTAAGTCAAGCTATGGTTCAGCCTACCAAGTTGTTTTGGAAGGCAGCGAAGCATGTGCCGAGATACCTCAGAGGCACATCTCAGTTCAAATTGTGGTATATATGGACAGAGGGAGTGAAGCTTCAGGGCTTCACAAATGCGGATTGGGCAGGGAGTCCATCAGACCAGAAGAGCACTTTTGGAGGAATCTTCAACCCTGGTTCAGCTACAGTTTCTTGGTACAACAGGAAATAGAGATCAATTGCACTTAGCTCAGTAGAGGGTGAATACATGGTTGCTAGTCAGGCTGCATGTGAGGCCATTTGGATGCGGAAGATTCTAGTGGGATTGTTTGGTCAGAGGATGGATCCTACAGAGATCTACTGTGATAATCAGAGCTGTATCAAACTCTCTGAGAATCCAGTTTTTCATGACAGGTCCAAGCACATTGATTACCGGTATCACCATCTTCGAGACTGTGTGTTCAAGAGGATCATGTTGTTGTATGTTTCAACCGAGGAACATGGTGTAGATATTTTGACTAAGGCATTGTCAAAATGCAAGTTAGAGTTCCACATATTGGTGTTACTGATAATCCCTTTCTTGTTGAGAGGGAGTGTTGAAAATAGCAACAAGAAATGCTAAAAATAGAATTGCTAAAAATAGCACTGCTATAAATAGCAGTTCAACCGGTGTTGAACATAACTATAAGTAATGAAAAATGGAAGTGCTAAAAATAGAATTCTATAAATAACATTTCAAGATACCTTCCTATTTTAGTCAGTCCCTAAACTAAAATAGCGAAGTAAAATTCGAATTTGATCTTAGCAGTGGTTTGTAAAATAATTAATTAATTCATCTTGAGTTAATCAGTTAAGGAAAATCAAACATGAAGTCTATGTGGGGACATGCAACAGTTTCTCCATTAATTGAGAAATTTATCCATCAGTTAAAGAAATAAGGATGAGTTGTAATTAGTTGGCTCAGTTAACTGAGTCAAGACCAGTTGGACTAATTCAAACAGTTTGTTGAATTAATGTAAGTTCAGTTAGTTAATGCTTGCATGCATGTAACTACTGCACTTCAGATAACCGAGTATTCTCTCATAAATAACTCATGCATGTCAGTTCAAATAAAGACCCAGTTGAGATCAGGTGGAGGGGCAGTGTACTATCAATTGCTAGAATATTCCATTGTGAATATTCCTTGCATGCAGAAGGAATTCTTTCCTTGAGGATTGTGCAGTTAATTTTTCAGGTTTAGTGAGTGTGATGAGGCCAATTCACACATGTGACTTCACTGGACCCCAAGAAAAACTGCACAAGGAAATAGGAGGCTTGGAGGGCTTGAGGAGGACATATATAGTGTCTATTCAGTCTGTGAACTATATTGTTTGATTACAAAGAGAGCAGGATAGCTTAAGAGCTGATTCTTTTTGTAACTTGAACAAGATTTCCACTTGTATGATAATACAGAGATTGGGGTTTTAGGCTGAGGCTTTCCCCGGGTTATTTCTTCTGTGTTATGTGTGATTGATTTCTCATTCTCAGTTATATGTGTTCTCTTGATGTTGCTCAATTCGATTAAGCTTCCGCAAAGTGTTGTAGAAGTAGATCCTGTATTGTGTTTTAGTATATTGCATAATATGTTGATCTACAATAGGAATTTCTACAAAACAGGGATCGATAAGCTAGAAATAAATGAAATTGATAAGCGAGTTTTATTTGAAACAAATCACTTTTGCAGGAAATCAAGAAAAAATGTAGAGTTGCAATAAATTTTGAATAAAACCATCATGGAGAGGAATGCGAAGTGATGCATGTGATAAGACAAGTCGGACTTTACTGTTTTAACGTAAATTGCAATCGCTTTTAGACCGGGGGTAGAACTCAGAATAATCGCAATCATTTTGAAGCCTGGAGTATTCTTAAACAAAATAAAAAAGGGGCTTTCTTAAAACATATCACAATTAGCATTCAGAAAGGTGGATGTGACGTTATAAACCATGTCTTTTTAAAAATTGAGATTGCAAAGTGCAAGATGACGTCATGGTGACGTGGAAAATGACATGGTTGAATGGGTCTTATCGCAAAATTGTAATCAACATAACGCTGAAGGTAGGTAGCAATGATCCTTTGGTATTTGTGATAGTTACAAACACGGGGGAATTTATGAATTAACATGTAATTTTTATCGGGTTTGGGGCTTATTGCAATCAGCGGTGCAAAAGGATTAAGATTGTGATTCTTACGATGGTGCGAATGCGAGGGGATTTATGAACTGGAGTGAATAATCCCAGCAGGTCCGACTATATCGCATATTGCAATCGGGAAAGGGAAGAGTGCTTGGCCTTTGGATTTTTGTGATAGCCTGCAGACGCGAGATTTTTTGGATTGGCATGTATAATCCCGTCAGGTTCGGGCTTAATCACAATCGCAAATCGACGTAGGTAATCGAGTATGACTTTTGGAAACTGCGATAGGTCCGAACGCGAGGATTTATGGAATGGATTTTATAATCCCGTCGGATTTGGGCTTAATCGCATATCACAATTGGTTAAGGTATGAGACTTGAGTTTTGTGGTTTATTTTGATGGTCACGAATGCAGGGAGAATCATAAAATTGTATTAATCTTGCCGTCGGGTCCGAGGTTAATCGCATTTCATAATTCAAAGTTAGCAGAGGGGTATTTGCTTTTAGAACTTTGTTTATTTGCGATGCAAGGAAGTCTTAGCCTTTAGAAACTTTGTGATGCGGGGAAGTCTTAGCCTTTAGAAACTTTGCGATGCGAAACTTGGATGAGTCAAAGTTTAGAAAGAATTTAACCTTTGGGAATTAAAAGCTCTGACTATTTTGTTTTTTATTTAAATAACCCATAATTTAAATACTTGAGGTTTTTTAAAGCTCAAGTATAGTATTGGTCTCGGGAGCTATTTGAAATTTGGTTTTTTTGGATAATCAAGGTTTAATACTTGGGTTTTAATTAAAAACCCTAAGTATTAAACTTTGACTATAGGATTTTATTAACATTTTTTTATGTTGATTTTCTATTTTTAATTTTTTTTGTTTTTTAAAAAGATAAACAAAAATAATAAAAAATAAAAATCAAAGGCTTTCTAAAACTAAAGGGTCCCTATTTTAATATAATAAATTTCATAGGAAATTTATAATATATTAAAATGGGGTTTGTTGAACAGTGCAACACACCTGTGGATTAGACATTTGCAATATGTTTGACAAAATGCCTGTCATGGCCAGTAGGGGTCCAGTCAAGGTCTTGAACAAGTATTTGCTTTAGTACTGTCATTCCATGTTATTTTACCGATATGAAGATATGGTTCAATTCTAGGCAGTGACCTGGGATCTGGGCCTGAAAAAGTGGCTCAAATCCCGGAGTCGCTGGCATAGCACTGACAATTTTGGTCTCTGGTCGTTGGTAGGCAATCCTATGAGAATGACCTTGAGTTGTTGGTCGCACTTATGCCTATAACATGGGAGCGGCGGAGCCTTAAATTGTCAAAAAGTTCAGTGGGACCCCAAGGCAAGTTGTCTAAAGTATTGGATTGGTTGCTGTGGGTCATGTATCTGATAATTAATGTTTGTATGGTGTGTTTCCGCTAGTTCCACTTCCTTAATGTGGCTTAGAAGGTCAAATCATATCACAGTAGCCTCTCGTCACATGTTTACCCCAATTGGTCAATTGCTTGGGTATATGTGGGAGGAGAGTGTTACAGAGTGGTATCAGATCATGGTTCACCACTCAAACTGGATGGGCTATGTGTTGGTCATGCATGCATGTAAGTTGCATGTGTGTCTCTCACACTTGCATTACATGTGCTTGTTGCACTTGCATGATGTTGTTCATGGTTGTAGTGATGTCGTGATGTGAAATTTCAGGTGTTATTGTGGAATGCATCGTTGTGAGTGTATGACAGGGTACATGTCGATTTATATCGCTTACATGTATCGTTGTAGTATGCTTGGTTACATTCTTGCATGTTTGGTTACATTCTTGTATGCTTGGTTGCACGTATCATTCTTGTAGGTTGATTCCAAATATTGTTCATTCATGCTTGGTCATATGTGTTTATGCATATGTGTGGATGGTTATGCATCACTTATGCATGTTAATGTTTGCATGTGGTCAACTGTATAGTGACGTAATGATGGTGGTTGTCATGCATGAGGTTGTGGTGTGTATTGTTGTTGAGGTCATGCATTGATGACTGGACCCTAGCTAGAATGATGGTTTCATGGTCATATGCTTATGTTTCATGTTTCTATATGTTGTCATGATTAATGTATCATGCTGATTTGTTGATCTTGCAGACAAGGTATCCTCCCCGAGCTATGCTAAGGTATGTTGGTTTATTGTGATTTGGTTTAGCTGACATGTTATACATTGCAGGAAGAAATATCAAATAGCTAGCAAGATGGTTGACTACAAAGACTCTCCCTATGAATTAGAAGAGCAGTGTGGTGTTGGGAACTCTTTCGACTTGGTAGTGACACTGAGAATTTTAAAGGAAGAAATAAGGAGTTGTAAGGCAGATAATGACAGAATCATATAGGCACAGGAAAAGTTAGCAGATGTAAATGCAATCATACTCCAGAGCTTGTCAGATTTGCAGCGAGAAGGACCACTTCAGATCAGCCATGAGTAGGAGGATAAAACTAATGGGGCATATGGTAGTAGATCACATGGTGGTCACAGATCATATAGAGATGACACAATTAGAGATGGCAGATTGTTGCACTTGCATGATGTTGTTCATGGTGGTAGTGATCTCGTCATGTGAAATTTGAGGTGTTATTGTGGAATGCATCGTTGTTAGTGTATGACAAGTTACATGTCAATTTATGTCACTTACATGTATCATTGTAGTATGCTTCGTTACATTCTTGCATGTTTGGTTACATTCTTGTATGCTTGGTTGCATGTATCATTCTTGCAGGTTGATTCCAAATATTGTTCATTCATGCTTGGTCATATGTTTTATGCATATGTGTGATGGTTATGAATCACTTATGCACGTTCATGTTTCCATGTGGTCAAGTGTATAGTGATGCAATGATGGTGGTTGTCATGCATGAGGTCGTGGTGTGTATTATTGTTGAGGTCATGCACTGATGACTAGACCCTAGCTAGAATGACGGTTGTATGGTCATATGCTTATGTTTCATGTTTCTATATGTTGTCATGATTAATGTATCACGTTGATTTGTTGATCTTGCAAACAAGGTATCCTCCTAGAGCTATGCTAAGGTACGTTGGTTTATTGCGATTTGGTTTAGCTGACATGATATGCCTTGCAAGAAGAAATATCAAATGACTAGCAAGATGGTTGACTACAAAGGCTCTCCCTATGAATCACAAGAGTAGTGTGGTGTTGGGAACTCTTCCAACTTGGCCATGACACTAAGAAGTTTAATGGAAGAAATACGGAGTTGTAAGGTAGATAATGATAGAATCATTAGTCACAGGAAAAGTTAGTAGATGTAAATGCAGTCATACTTCAGAGCTTGTCAGATTTGCAGCGACAAGTACCGCTTTGAATCAGCCATGAGTAGGAGGATAGAACTAATGGGGCATATGGTAGTAGATCACATGGTGGTCACAGATCAGATAGAGATGACACAATTAGAGATGACAGATTGTTGGACACTCTAGATAGAAGAATGGATAGACATGGGTATGATTCTAGTTCTGATCCATATAAGCACTATGATCGTCATCGGTATCATCCTTACATGAGGAGTGATAAGGGGTATTTTCTAAATGAATTTAAGAATTCAAAGCCACCTGCTTTTGATGGAGAGGTAAAGAAATCACAAGATATCAAGGGACGGTTGCTAGGCATGAAGATGTTCTTCAAATTACATGACTATTCAAAGAACATGAAAGCTAGAGTGGCTACGTTCAGTCTCAAAGGAAAAGCATACATTTGGTGGGAAGACGTGAAGAATGTCAGAGGTACTTAGAGTGAGTTTGAGCGGCTATTCAAGAAGAATTTTTTTTCAGAAAGATACTTTGATGACAGGGCGAAAGAATTCTATGAGCTAAAGATGGGATCCATGACAAATGATGAGTACATTAGCAGATTCTTGGAGTTGTTGAGGTATCTGCTTTACCTCAAGGAGGAGAAGGCTAATATTTAGAGATTTTTTAGTGGGCTACCAGTTGCATTCAAAGATAGGATTCAGTTCGACAATCCTAGATCATTAAAGGAGGCTATCCAAAAAACTTAAGCATTTCTATGAAATATCGAAGTGTCGAACTAAGACGAAGCCAAACTGGAGAGGCAATGCAAAGAACAAGGGAAAATGGGACAAGAAGTGAGTAAGACCACATGACTCGAGTAAGAAGGAGAATGTTGCACCACCTAATAGGTTCAATGCATTAGATAAAGGACAGGGACACAGATCCGAGGAGCAGAATAAGGAGCCTGTGCATTGTTGGACTTGTGGAGGAGATCAACACAGGAAGGATTTTCCATAGTACTAGAGTGGTAGGCCTAAGATATACAGTGTGTAGGAGGCACAGACTGTTGGAGATGTTGGTCAGATTATTCCACATATCTATGCAGCATTGGATAACAAATAGGCAGAGCATCAGACATCCATCATTGAAATGGACGGTACACTTTGTGATCAAGTTATTTCTATTTTGATTGACCCTGTATCTAATTATAGCTATGTTAGTCCTTACTTGGTGGATAAGTGTTGTTTGAGTAAGGAATTGCATGCATAGTCTTCGTTAGTGCAATTTGCTATAGGTATAAAGAAGCGAGTTCATCATTGGGTAAGAGCTTGTGCATTTGATTTGAATGGTATGCCTACCGCAACACATTTGAATGTATTATCATTGGGTTCATACAATATGTTGTTGGGCATGGACTAGTTATATCTTCATAGAACCAAGGTATATTGTTATGACAAAGCCATTGAGTGTGCTGATGACAATGGAGAGCCAACAGTCTTACAGGGTAAGAAGAAAGCCACATCAGTTAAAATGGTGACAGCTATGTAAGAAAAGTGTAGCTGCAGAAAAGGGTGTAAGTTATTTGTAGTGCACATTTCTAGTGATAAGGGTAAGGAGGTTGAGGATGCATATGTGTTGAGAAGATACCCAGTTCTACAACAGTTCAAAGACATATTTCCTGAGGACATTGTAGAGTTGCCACCTCATAGGGAGGTAGACTTTTCAATTGAGTTAGTATTAGGGGCAACTACAACATCAAAAGCACCTTACAGGATGAGCACACCTAAGTTGGTTGGGTTAATTTTGCAGCTGAAGGGAATTTTGGGCAAAGGATACATAAGGTAGAGTGTATCACCATGGGGCGCACCAGTATTGTTCGTAAAGAAGAAATATGGGACACTCAGATTATGCATTGATTACTGGAAGTTGAACAAAGTGACTATCAAGAACAGGTACCCTTTGCAGAGGAATGATGACATGTTCGATCAACTGAAGGGAGCAGCAATGTTCTCGAAGATTGATCTAAGATCCCATCAGGTACGCATCAAAGAGGAGGACATTTACAAGACTGCATTCAAGACCAGGTATGGGCATCATGAGTTTGTTGTTGTTCTATTTGGCTTAAATAATGATCTAGCTACATTCATGTGCTTGATGAATAGTGTGTTGTGTCCATATTTGGATAAGTTTGTTATTGAGTTCATTGATGATATACTGGTATATTCTAGAAATGTGGAAGATCATGTCGAACATTTAGCAACAGTGTTGAGGTTGTTGAGAGAGCATCAGTTGTATGCTAAGCTTAGCAAGTGTAGTTTCTTTCAGACTGAGGTACATTACTTGGGGCATGTTGTCTCCAAGGAGGGCATTGCAGTAGATCTAAAGAAGATAAGGGCCATCATGGAGAGTATAGCTCCTACGAGTGTGGATGAGGTGATATCTTTCATGGGTTTGGCAGGCTACTAGAGGAGGCTCATCGAGAACTTCTTGCAGATTGCTTATCCTATCACATCATTGCAAAAAAAATTTAAGAATTCGAATGGACAGAGGAGTGCAAGGCTAGCTTTGAACAACTTAAGTAGTCATTGAAACTTGCACCAGTGTTACAATTTGCAGATCCGGACAAAGATTGTGTGGTATGCGTAGATGCTTGCAAGAGAGGTCTTAGTGAAGTCATTATGCAAGATGGACAGGGGGTATGCTATGAGTCTTGAAAACTAAACGAGCATAAGCAGAACTACCCAACGCATGATTTGGAGTTACCATCAATCATACATGCATTGAATATGTGGATACACTATATTCTTGGTAGGAGATTTGTACTTATGAGTAATCACATTGGGTTGAGGTATTTGTTTGACCAGCCAAATCTGAACACCAGGCAGGCTAGATGGTTGGTCAAGATCAGCAAGTTGATTTCGAGATCAGGGACATCAAAGGTAAAGAGAACAGGGTAGTAGATGCTCTCAGTAGATGGGTACAGGTAAATCACTTGTCAACTATGAGATCCTATGGTACAGACTTATAGGATATGATCTTACAGGCAAGTGAGCAAGATGTCAGGTATATGGAGATTGTGCACAGGTTGCAGCAGGATGCTGGTATAGGTACAGGTATAAGTACATGTGGCAGTACAGGTACAGGTACAAGTGCACATGGTATGGATTATTGCCTTATAGCAGATGGGTTGGTCAAGTTCTGAGACAGGATATATGTAACGGATAACATTGAGCTCAAGAAGGTGATCTTGAGGGATTTTCATGCGAAACCTTATTCAGGTCACCCAAGTTATCAGAAGACATTAAATGCAATGAAGAAAATTTATTATTGGCCTAATCTAAAGAGAGATGTAGCAAACTTTGTGGCTAGATGTTTTGATTGTCAACGAGTGAAAGCAGAATGTAAGCATCCAGGTGGATTGCTACAACCGATCGCAATTCTAGAGTGGAAATGGGAGGTCATTTCCATGGACTTCATTACAGGTTTTTCGAAGACAATGAAACAACATGATTCCGTCATGGTCATTGTGGACAGGTTAACAAAGGTTGCACACTTCATTCCAGTGAAGTCTACGTTCTTAGCTAGCAATGTAGCACGGGTATTCATCAGAGATGTGGTCAAATTGCATGGTGTTCTAAAGAATATTGGGCGAGACAGGGATGCGAAGTTCACTTCCAAGTTTTGGAAGGAGTTATTTGCAGGTTTGGGCACAGAGTTGGTCTTCAACACAACTTATCATTCACAGACAGATGGACAAACATAGAGGGTCAACAGGATATTGGAGGACATGTTGAGGATGTATGTGATGCATCAACAACGGAAGTGGGAAGAGTATCTCCCTTTAGTAGAGTTCGCATACAACAACAATTATCATGAGTCATTGAGGATGGGTCCTTTTGAGGCATTGTATGGGCAGAGTTGTAACACTCCTATCAGTTGGAGTGATCCGGTTAACAGGGTATTGATTGGACTAGATATGTTGGCAGACATGGAACAAGAATTGCATGTAATAAAAAAGAATCTAAATGAAGCACACGATAGGCAAAAGAGTTATAAAGATAGGAACATGTTGTTCAAGGAGTTCTAGGTTGGGGAACATGTGTGCTTGTGCATCAAACCTAAGAAGATCTCCTTGCGAATTGGATCTTGTGCCAAGCTGGCACCACAGTTTTGTGGACCCTTTAGTATCACTAAGAGGATTGGGCCAGTAGCTTATCGACTTGCACTGCCTCTGACTGTGAAATTCCATGATGTTTTCCATGTATCATTGCTTAAGAAGTATGTTAAGGATGTTGATCATGTGATTGACTGATATGTATTGCAGGTGGAACCGGATAGATAATTCTAGCCGAAGCCTCAATGTATATTGCAGAAAAAGGTGTTCATTCTCCATAACCAAGCAATCGAGCAAGTTAAGGTGCAGTGGGAGCACTTTGTGCCTGATGAAGCTACATGGGAGATGGCAGATCAGATGTGGGCTATGTATCCTTCCTTGTTTGTTGATTAAGGCAAAGCAACTTCAATATGGTGGTTTGCTATATGCTTTATGGTGGTCAATATATGCTTTATGGTGGTTTGATATGTGCTTTATGGTGGTTTGGTATATGCTTTATGGTGGTTGATATATGCTTTATGATGGTTTGGTATATGCTATATGATGTTTTGATATATGCTTAGATATGGTGTTTAGTATACTTTTGATATATTCTTTGGTATATGTTTCGGCATTTATTGTTGGTAATGTTGCTATATGTACACATGTATATGGATGTAAATACCACCATGAGATATGTTATAAAGTTGCACTGTGCGGTATGGGTGTTGTGTTATTATGATTATGTTGTCATGATGTTGTGATGTTATGTAGATTGGCACTCAGCAGGATGATCATTGTAAATATCGTAATGAGTTGTGTTATAAAGCTCCATTATGTGGTATGTTGTTACAATGTCATGTTATTATGTTGTTGTGTTGGTTGCTTCTCAGCAGGGTGATCATTGTAAATATTGCATCGAGCTAAGTTATAAAACTCCATCAAAAGTATATTTTGCTTACAATAGTTTTGTGGTTATAGGTGTTGTTGAACACCGAGGACGATGTTCCCCCAAGGGGGAGGTTCTGTAACAGCCTTGGTGTAACACCCTCCAGGGTAAATTTGAATATAAAAAAACATAATAGGAACATAAATACAATAAACATATCAGCCATCATTAATAAATGCAATGAACCAATCGGTGATGGGACTACCACATTCCACTTGACCATAGATTGGCTGAGCCAAGTCTCTCTTCAGCTAATCACCCCCGCCATATTCCAAGCATGAATGTGGGACTCATAGAACACATCAAAAAACACCAATAAATGTGGATGCCACCGGAGTTCTCCGCCTACACCGTGAGGAATTTGAGTGCCTCCTAGTCTCTTAGGCTTTATCGTGCATCCGCAGTCTGATCCAGGGATCACTAGGCACTACATTGAGGCATACTCTCCAGGCTTTACTGTGCATTCCATCCAGGAATCACTTGGCCCAACAGAGAGAAAATCCACCTCTTGGCTTTACCGTATATCCCACCATTCACCGACAAGGATTCCTAGGCCCACCGAGGCACACATCTAGCTTTACCGCAACCCACAATTCGGTTCAGGGGTCACTAGGCTGGTGGCTTTGTGCATCCTTAGTCTAGTTTAGGGACCACTACCACCACGTGTTTGTCAATTCGAAGATCCACCCCACTCAACTTCGAATCCAATCCAGCCATCCCCCACAAAACGCATGAGAGAACCCATCTCATCAAAGCTATCTGGAAATGGCAAGGCTAGGCTGAAAATACTGTCACACCTGACAAAACCCATGCCATGGTAGAAAAGAAACACATGCAATCCCATGCATGCCAAATATAGTAAGGAAAATACACATGCAAGTTGATACCTACAATGAAGCCTGTTGTAGCTACTTGATCCTGCCTTCCCCTACTTGATCCTTGCTTCCTCTTGCCTTCTTTGCTTTTCTTGCTCCAATGCCAAAGTGCTCCAAGAAAACTCTAAGTGTCCAAGAGTATGAGAGAGAGAGAGAATAATGAGAGAGCTCCAAATCTAAACTGACCAAGTCTTGCCAACTGATCCTTAGAAGCCTTTTTATGAATGAGGCCTCTATTTTCTTCATTTTCCGTTATTTTAATACATAAATGTGCCAAAATGCCTTTTAATGCATTAACCATTGCCTTTTTGCAATTTCCTTAGCCATAAACAATCAAATGAACACCCCCTAGGATGTCTCGCCCAACATTCAGCTTGGAATAAGTGTAATAAGTGTCCCAGTCATCCGTGGTTATTGTTTTTAACATTTATTACATGGAATTTTCACCAATACTGTTACAGAACCCTCCCCCTTGGGGGAACACCGTCCTCGGTGTTCAATGACACCTATAACCGACATGACTGCTGAAAACAAAACATACTGCCCATGGAGCTTTATAGCACAACTCGCTGCAGTGTTTACAATGAAAGATCTGCTCAAAATCAAAACATCATGACAACATGACAACATACCGCATAATGGAGCTTTATAACATAGCTCATTACGGAATTTACAATGATCATCCTGCTTAAAAACTCATATGATATCATAACACCATGATAACATAACCACATGATAACATAATAACATAATAACATAACACCCATTATGCATAGTGGAGCTTTATAACACAAGTTGTTACGGTATTTACATCCATACACGGATGTACATATAACAACATCGTCAAAATATATATACCAAAACATATGCCAAATCATATACCAAACATATATCAAACATACACTAACGTCATATAGCAGATATGAAAACATCATAAGGCATATATCAAAACATCATATAGCATGTATCAACCAACATAAAGCATGTATCAATCACCATAAAGAATATACTAGACAACATAAGGCAAACACTAAACCATCATAAAGAATATACCAAGGGCATGTTCATGATTCCTGTACTACGCACATAACTTCCATCAGTTTTAAAATAAATTAAAATAAATTCACATCATAGCTCATTGGTAGCTCGTCAATAAGCTACATTTGCAATCATGTTCGCTTCCTGTCACAATAAGTCAAACTAGCATATTTGACCAAATCAACATATATAAAAATATCACATTAGGTTAGCTGAAAACATAACCATCAAAATCATAAATGACATATAACCATCATAAATCAAAATCATAGATCACATGTAATCATCACAGACCATAATCATAAATCGCATGCATACTAAAACCAAAATACAATATAGATACTTATCCTTTCATCAATCCTTAGCTTCTACCTTCGTCTTTATTTTGTACACACTTCGGGTTGGTTGCTACACCCGACAAACACCCAGTGCCTTCTCCTCGACCATGTGCATAGACACATAGTGTGCATCACACACATACAACCACACGACATACCACACCATGCAATACATGCATCTACAGCTGACATACAACACATACACCTACACCCAATGTATACAATACAATGCATCCATCTATACTCGATGTGAAATACCACCCAATACATGTACCTACACATAGTACCACACAACGAGTACGCATGATGCAATACCATGACTACATGATGCACGTACATAATTTCGTATGCCCATAACACAACATGTATGACATGCACACAATATCACACATGCACCAGTACCATATGTACAACATGTACACAGTGCCATCGGTACACCGCACCAGCATACATACATTCATGTATACATATATAAACATCAGCATAATCATGATCATTACATAATTACCAGATAACATAAGGTCTAGGTTAAGACAACTTCCTTTATTTATGCACAAGCATTGAGAACAATAGTTCGCAACATAGCCAAAGCATATGACACCTCTGATCCATTTACTTTACCTTTTTTGGTTACATTTCTTGTGTCTGCACTGCTATTGTCCATTTATCATAATGGACCCAACCAGTCCAACCAACTGTAATAGTCTTACCTTCCACTGCACTTACTCATGCACAAAGATTCATCTGGGTCTTATATCATCGGTTGGGTGCCACACATCACTCCTAATTTCCATCAACTTTCCTCTTTCCCAACCAATTCCCAAGACTCAAAACATAAAAAAGGCAAGACAAGAAACAAACAAGAAGAAGACCAGACCATAAAAACCAATAACAACATGACTCCGCAAACAAAGTGGTATGGCCATACGCTAGACATAAACAAAGCCGCAAATAAAGCTCAACAATTCACAAAAGACCAAAGGCACAAGACTAACAACAAACACCATGACTCAATCCCCATGGTCCCCAGTTCATCCAAGGGAAAGCTCAACCTGAGCCTTCTTCACAATTCATGGCAATCTCTCTTGCCATGCAACTCCCTGCATCATGCTCACACATGTCAACCACATGTTCCAAATATCATGATAATCATATTTATTAATTTGAAATCAACCGTTACCAAGACTAACAATCATGCCATAATCCATAATCATTAGACATCATGCTACAACTATCAACTACACTTAAGTACATATCAATTGTCTCAACACATACATGTTAGTACAATCATCTTAAAACAAAATCATTTGAACACATACTCATATTAAGCAATTCATCAATCAACCACTTGCAAACATACCATGTTATACAAATCAATTGGATGACATAATAGGCACCAAATAAATGACATAATCAACTATGAAACAACAAGTATAATACATAAGAAAACTCACACCTTAGTGTACCTCAGGGGAGGCTATCTTGTCTGCATAATCAATCTAGTTAGCAAGATATAACTTTACAACATGTCAACATAAATCATGATATCCATAACAGTAACTAACTAATATGTTCATATTACAAGCTCATAAGCATATGTCGTTCATGCATAATAATCACATATTTATGACTAGTCTAGATTAGTATGACACCATACCAAAATATGTCGACTCATACCTGAATATTGCAACCATAACCATCTGTATAGGTCAAACCAGGTTAACACAATATATATAACATCAAGATCTTCAATGCAATGACCCTAATCATCAAGTTAATAGCATATAATAACTATAAGCTATATATCATACTCATAAACAACATACAACATAATCATTAGGTTATCTAATATAAAACAACAATAGCAATGCATACAATTACAGGTTACTATCATTCTTGACTATTCGACGCATGTGCATATAACTACACTAATCAACTAACATCTATCATGAATGTAACCATAACATCAAAATACCTGTAAATGAACCTAATGCATATAAAAATCCTTAACTTACATACCTACATGCCGAACATACAATACCTATATGACGATCTTTTCTTACCCCAAAGTCCAACGCTGCAACCTCATTATGATGATTTGCATCTCATGCTCTATCTTCGCCAACATATTAGCATCATAACATCCAATAGCACTGTGGTGACCTAAATTGGATACATTGACTTCACAACGCATATTTGACCTACTATTCAAACTATAACCAAGACCATACATGCATAACAATTGCATATAGATATATAACACGAGTGCAAAACCATACACACCATTCTAGCTAGAGTCCAGTCATCAAGGCATGACCATATTAACTACACAAACCATGACCTCAAGCATGAAAAAAACCATTACTGCATTGTACACATTGCCACATGCAACCAACAGTATGCATAAGCAATGGAAAATCAACTACACCTACACATAAATGCATGTAGTGAAACATAAGTGATCAATTCTTGTAATCAACCTACAAGACTGATACATGTAATCAAAATATTCAAAAATGTAACCTATTATACAAGGATGTAAGTAGATATCATGAAAGCAACATGTAAGCGACATATAATTCATACACAGTCAATCAAATGCTCTAAAAATCAAGACATCTTGTCTATTAATTTGAAATTAGCTTTCACCAATACTAACAACCTATAAGCATACCCCCTTACTATCCATAGTCCACACCAAGGCAGAAGGAGGAAGTTACTATAATGGTCCAATCTCCAATGTCCAATTATGGAAATGGGATCTCCAAATCTCTATTAAATTTAACCATAATTGAAAATAAATTGATTTTTATTTCTCATACATTTGTATGAGACTAAGTAAAAAATATTGCACTTATTCCACTTGTAACATCATAACTAAAAACGTGCCACTTTTCTATTTCCTTACATGCAACTTTTCAAATTCCTTGCATGCAACCTTTCAAATTCCCTACATGCAACTCTTCAAATTATTTGCATGCAAATAGGCATAGATTAGCTACATCCATATTATCATAGTACAATACTATCCCATCCAAGAAAAAATAACATTTTCTTCAAACAATTACCATACTTTCACATTTTCCACAAACAACTACTATACTATTACATTTGCATGTAAGCATTTCTTCAAACACTTTATATGCAAACTAATATATCAAAATATTTGCATACAAGTAAGCATATAACAATAATATTACACATCAATACTATCCCCAACCACAAACAACATACTCATTGGGGCATTTTATTAAACAATTTGTATGCAATTAATCATTGAATTATTTAATCATTTCATCAAACACTTTGCATGCAAACTAATATAGTGAATGATTCAATGCATAAATCCTAAACTGTAGTAGTACAAGTTATGGAAACTGAACCATATGATCAGTGGTATTATCCTTCACTATGATTCAAGTTTCAACTTCTAAGATTTCATAGATGAAAAGTTATAACAAAAATACCAACACAATCATCTTCGGTGCACAATTATAGGAGTATCCAGAAATATCGACTTCCACTGGTTATATCTCTTAAAATATAGTGAATAAATGTCTGAAATGTTTATCACAATACCAGTGGGATTTCCCCTCATTATAGAATTTCTTTTTAGCTACTGAGAGTGCCCATAAGAAAAGTTATAACAAAAATGTCAGTGTGACCTGTTTGAGACCTGATTTTAGGAGCATTTAGAAGGCTCGACTCCCTCTGCTCATATCTCCTAAAATATTGCAACCCAATATCTAAAATTTCTACCACATAATCATTGGCATTTCCCCTCAATGTGGACAATTTTTCAGCTTCTGAAAGCCTACAGAAGAAAAGTTATTGTAGAAATTCCAACGTGACCTGTTTAAAGGTCCATTCAGGAAGGTCATCTTCCTTAGATCATAATTCCTAAAGTATTGTGAACCAATATCTGAAATTTTTACCACATTATCAGTGGGATTTACCTTCAGTATGGACAAATTTTCGACTTCTAATATTCCATAGAAGAAAAGTTATAACATATATGACAGAAAGGTCTAAAAATTAACCTTTGTTCTTCATTTTACCTATGATAGAGCCCATCGAGTCCAAGTGTTTAAACCATGCTCTGATACCACTTGTAACACTCTCCAGGGTAAATTTGCATATAAAAAAACATAATAGGAACATAATTACAATAAACATATCATCAATCAAAATATATATATATAAATATATATATCAGTACATTTTCACATGAAAATCAAGTGAATGAATTTTTCATTAATAAATGCAATGAACCAACCGGTGATGGGACTACCACGTTCCACATGACCATAGATTGGCTGAGCCAAGTCTCTCTTCAACCAATCACCCCCACGCCATATTCCAAGCATGAATGTGGGGCCCATATAACACATCAAAAAACATCAATCAATGTGGATGCCATCGGAGTTCTTTGCCTGCACCATGAGGAATTTGAGTGCCTCCTAGTCTCTCAGGCTTTACCGTGCATCCGCAGTCTGATCCATAGATCACTAGGCCCTACACTGAGATATACTCTCCAGGCTTTAACATGCATTCCATCCCGGAATCACTAGGCCCAACGAAGAGAAAATCCACCTCTTGGCTTTACCGTATATCCCGCTATTCAGCGACAAGGATTCCTAGGCCCACCGAGGCACACAATATGGCTTTACCGCAACCCACAGTCCGGTGCAGGGGTCACTAGGCCAGTGGCTTCGTGCATCCTCAATCTGGTTTAGGGACCACTACCACCATGTGTTTGTCAATTTGGAAATCCACCCCACTTAGCTTCGAATCCAATCCGGCCATCCCCCACAAAACACACAAGAGAACCCATCTCATCAAAGCTATCAGGAAATGGCAAGGTTAGGCTGAAAATATTCTCACACTTGGAAAAACCCATGCCATGGTAGAAAAGAAACACATGCAATCCCATGCATGCCAAATCTAGCAAGGAAAATACACATGCAAGTTGATACTTGCAATGAAGCCTGTTGTAGCCGCTTGATCTTGCCTTTCCCTACTTGATTCTTGCCTCCTCTTGCCTTCTTTGCTTTTCTTGCTCCAAGAAAAATCTAAGTGTCCAAGAGTATGAGAGAGAGAGAATAATGAGAGAGCTCCAAATCTAAACTGACCAAGTCTTTCCAATTGATCCTTAGAAGCCTTTTTATGAATGAGGCCTCTATTTTCTTCATTTTCCATTATTTTAATAAATAAATGTGCCAAAATACCTTAGCCATTGCCTTTGCCAGTTTCCTTAGCCATAAACAATCAAATAAACACCCCCTAGGATGTCTTGCCCAACATTTAGCTTGGAATAAGTGTCCCAGTCATCCGTGGTTATTGTTTTTAACATTTATTACATGGAATTTTCACTAGGGCTGTTACACTTAGTGAAAATTCCATTAATAAAAGTTAAAAATAATAATCACGGTTGATGGGACACTTATTCCAAGCTGAATGTTTGGCAAAATCCTAGTGATGGGGATCACTTGTGATTGTTTATGGCCAAGGAAATTGGCAAAGGCAATGACTAAGGCTTTGGAAAGGCAAAATGGCATTTTTGGCACATTTATTTATGAAAATAATGGAAATTATGAGAAAAGGGAGGTGAAAGGTCACAGGTTGCATGTGAGGAGGAAATTGAAGGAAAATAATGGAAAATGAAGAAAATAGAGGCCTCATTCATAAAAATGCTTCTCAAGTTCAGTTGGTAACCTTTTGTCAGTTCAGTGTTAAAGCTCTCTCTCATACTCTTGGAAACTTAGAGTTTTCTTGGAGCAATCTTGGAGGGTGTGGCATACTTGGATTTTTGGAGCAAAAAGGCAAAGGAAGAGCAGGAAAGCGCAATATGGCATCGAGATCAAAAACTACATTAGATTTGCTTGCAGGTACCGAGTTACATGTATGTTTCCTTCACTAGTTTTTGGCATGCATGTGGGTTGTGATTTGTCATTGGCATGGAGGATGCCTGTGATTGATAATGGATTTCCCAGCCTTGCCATTTCCTGGATAGCCGTGGTGATTGCAGGTATATTTCCTTGTTGTGTTTTTGGTTGGTTCTCACGTTTCCTTAGCATGGGTTGAAGTCCTATAACCTTGGTTGGACAAACACTCTAGAGACTTGGAACAACTTGGGTTGAGTTACTAGTCCCGTAGCCTGGGTTGGACAAACACTTTGGATCCCTTGGGGGGTTGAGTTACTAGTCCCGTAGCCTTGGTTGGAGAAACGCTCTACAACCCGGTAAAAGATATGGGTTGAGTTACTAGTCCTGTAGCCGAGTTGGACAAATGCTCTGGAGCCCTGGATGGCTGGGATATAGACCGATCTGATGATAGTTTTGTGATGTTCGACCGCGAGGTGGAATCACTGTTTGATGGGTTAAGGTGGATATATTCTGGAAGCTCTTGATGGTTTTTGATTGATGTGTTCTATGAGATCCCTCATTCATGCTTGGAATATGGCACAAGGGTGAACAACTGAAGAGAGATTTGGATCAACCATTCTACGGGTGGGTGGAACGTGGAAGTCCCATCTTGGGTTTTGATTTTGCATCATTAATGAAAGGTTATTTCTCCTTGTATTTCTATGAGCATTTTGATGGATTGTATGTGGTCTATATGGTTGTACTTTCATGAGTATTTTTGCTGCTATTATGTCAGTTATGTATGTGTTTTATGACAACAACCATGTGTGGCTCTCATCATGTTTTTACTCGTAAATGAATGATTAATATATCTATGATCTAATGGATGGACTGGCAGTTGATGTGTTGAGGCATCAATGGTTCTTAGTGATTCTCAGCTAAGTATGAGACACGTAGAACTGTTAATTACACATGTAGATTACACATTTGTAATATGTTTGACGAAATTCCTATCATGGCTAATAGGGGTCCAGTCAAGGTCTTGAACAAGTATTTGCTTTAGTACTGTCATTTCCATGTTATTTTACTGATATGAAGAGATGGTTCAATTCTAGGCAGTGACCTGGGCTCCGGGCTTGAAAAAGTGGCTCAAATCCTGGAGTCATTGGCATAACACTTACAGTTTTGGTCTTTGGTCGCTGGCAGACAAGCCTATGAGAGTGACTTTGAGTTGCTAGTCACACTCATGCCTATAGCATGGGAGTGACTGAACCTTAAATTGTTGAAAAGTTCAGTGGGACCCCAAGGCAAGTTGTCTAAAATTTTGGATTGGTTCCTGAGGGTCCTGTAGCTGATAATTAATGTCTGTATGGTGTGTTTCGGTCGGTTCCACTTCCTTAACGTGGCTTAGGAGGTTGAATCATATCATAGTGGCCTCTCGTCGCATGTTTACCCCAACTAACTGGTTGCTTGGGTAGATGTGGGAGGAGGGTGTTACACTACTACACATGGATTATGTAATGTGTCCATTTCATATTTGGAATTCAAGTTAGATTCCCATTATTTTTTACTAGTTTGGGTTCTTATTATTTGCAAGGGTTAAATTTTTGCCTTGTTATCCTACTCCATTCTTTAGATGTCAACCATTAATGTTTGATGACTTTAAGGATTTTATTTAATTTCATTTTTTTTAAATATTTGTTTTTTGTAAGCTTGGGATAGAATTATATTAATTTTTAGCAAAAATACATAGTGGCCTCTCTATGACTACTAGCCTATCACTAGGGAAACCATACTAACAACACAATAATAAATCTTTAGTCCAGATAAACTGTCTAACTAATGACAAAAAATGATGAAGATATAAATGCCTGAAGATGTCTAGTAATCTACCAAAAGGCTGAATATTAAAGATAACATTTATCTAGATGGTGAGTCCACCTAGATAGTATCTAAGACTTTTGTATCCCCTTCTGAATTGGATAACTCCAAATCTACTATATTCTTGGTCAACACTGAAACTTTACCATTAAGTTTCATCACTTGCACCTACACTTCACCAATGCAAAGTATTATCTCATGTTGAGTTTTCGAACGCTCAACCAACACCTTTCTCATTGTTATTTTAAGTTGCTAGTATAGGTCAATAGTTTGCCTAGTCCTGATATTCACAATATCTAAGATCCAGCTTCCCGCCTCCTTCACCTCAACATCATAAGTAAATTTTCTTTCAATCTTTGCTTCTCTCTTCACATTCTAAATTTCTCTTTTGATTTTAATAAGAGTATGTTACACATAGTTGACTGTAGATCTTTCTACCAATTATCATGCTCTTGAACTCTAAACTCACTGAGTTCCTTTGCACCCCATCAATCTCTATAACCCACAACTTGCCATATAATATAAAAAGAATAAAAAACCTGAATCAAATAAAATAATATTATTTTGTAAACATTTAACAAATATTCATTTAAAATTAATGATTAAAAAAAATAAAAATAAAACCATAATATTAAACCTTTAAAACCTTAAATGGAATATTATATTTGATATATAAAATTAGGTGGAAATGAAATCATCTTTACCCTCTTTTATTTCCATCTTGTCCACTTATACCCTCAAAAGCTCACCACCATCTTAATATGCTCAAACCTATGATTAAAAGGAAAACCTAATCGACCTACTGAGTTAAATTTGTAAGACTTAAATCTCAATAACAGATGTAAAATTTCTCCATCTCCACAATTACCATGAATACCATTGAATATTTAGTAAAATATTTAAAATCTTGTGAGAAAAAGTAATATGCACGTTGTTATGTTGCGCACAAAATATGGTAAAAGAAGATGCAGTTGTCTATAATGCGAATTTTTGAAAGCTTTTTTGGTGGCTTTTTCCGGTCAAAATCCGGTAGCAATTTATTGGAACCGCAAGTTTGATAACTAGTTTCTGCACAATCAAAACGTCCCAGGGGTTTTTCAGGGTGCTGAATCCAAATATGTAGTTAAAAAACCATTTTAACTGAAACAAATCAAGATTTAACCTCAATTTCTTCCGCCGAATTCCGTCACCAGAATCTCCAAAAAATCGCATTATAAATAACTCAAACATTAACTTTGTGCATATTTCTAAGCATATTTCTAAAAGCTATGATTCATCAAAATCTAAAATACAACAACAAAAAAAGGACAAGGAAAATTAAAATTGAAAGAGAGGTTAAATCCGTGAAAACACAGCTAAACCCATTCACGTGGAAAGCACAAGCACATTTAGAATAAAAAAACAAAAATCATTTAACCCATCGCCTAATTTATTTATTTATTATGTATTTGAAAGTCGTGGATGGAATAAGAAAGGACAGTGGAAGGAGTGTTCCACAGAAACAAGCGAAGTGAAGGAATGCGAATACAAAGAGGAATGGAAGTAAAAGAGGCTGATTATTCCTCACCATGATTTGATTTGATTGGGGCAGTCAGGAAAAACGAATTGAAGGTCTGATTCAAATAGAAAAAAGAGGCTACAAACATGGAGGTGCCAGAGTCGAACCCTGCACCTACGGTTGCCCAAATATCCGATGAGATCGAAAATTTGCAGGACAGGGCCTCCAAATTAATCTCTGTCGAAGGCGATAAAGCAAAGGAGTGCGGGAGGGAGCGGGTTCGAATCCGGAGACAAACGTTGCAACGTGTTCTGGAACAGTGTCAGAAGGCCTTAGAATCTTTGAAGGCTGACGATAATTCTGAAAATGATGCCTCGGAGGAGGACTCTGAAGCTGAAGCCGAAGCCGAATCTGAAACTGTTCAGTCCACGGATTCTGAAACGGCCGAGGTATGGTAATTCCTTCCGTCTCTTATAACGGCCAATTGGGGGTTGAATGATATTTTTTTAAACAGAGGCAATACGGGTTGAGTTTGTTGTTTCGTAAGCTTTGGTCATATGTTTAACACCCCTGGAGTTATCACTTAAACGCACGATATTTCTTTTCATGTGATCGCGGATTCGAAACCCTTGATTGAACGCACAATTTTGATCGTGACCGTATTGAGGTATTTTATGGGGCGGTTTGGCCTCGTGCCTTTTAACACGGTGTGTCCCACACTCAGATGGATGCTTTCTAAATTAATATTTATTTATTGCTCGGATCTGCTTGAGAGCATGGCGGGCAAGCTTTCCAGAGGATTTGAACCTCGGCCTTCGCATAGTACGTGCTTCCTACTTACCCCTCAACTCAACCATAGGCCAATGGAAAACCACTGATGTTGTCGTTTTCATTTTTCTGGAAAAAACTATCAAGTCGTCAATCTGATCTATTTGGCACTAGTCCGTTGTTACATCTACGAATAATTTGTTGTGGATGTGGCCTAAGTCTATGTTGCTGCCGTCAGCTGGCTTTGAATTGGGTTCGTCTGGTATCGGCGGAAGGGATAATGCAAACCCTTGTAATCCTTCTGCCCAGTCCATGAGCTTGCAGCATGTTTGCACTTCGATTTTCTCTAGCTTTTGTCCTGAATCTATCAAGATGCAATCTGAATTGGAATATATCAAAAATAAAATCTTTAAGACCTTATTGGGCTGCCACGTAACTTCATCAGGATGATAGGGCTTCAGATGGCGGATCAAATGAGCCTGCCAATGTGCCCATTCGCTAGTCTACCGACAACTGTATTGACCGCTGCATCAAGTGGTGACACCACTGCAATTGACCTGCCAAAAGGGCATTCTCTTATATGATTCTATAATGTTCTTTAGGTACTCTTTGTAACGAACACTGATTGATCAACAGTTAAAAATGTACAGTTATAGTTCAGTAGAGGAGTTAATGCAGCATATTTCTAAGTATGCAGCATATTTCTAAGTTTTACACTCTGCCATTCATCTCTATATTTGCTGTAATTACTCTTCCCAGGTTAGTTTTCTAACATTGGTATCTGACCCAAGCATATAATTGGAATCTGTAAATTGTGTTGAGGTTTTTGAGAACATGACAAAATTGTGAGAAAATTTCAGTATTCGAAACTTGAGATGAAAATGATTAACTAGAGAAAAATCAGGGAAATCTTTAAAGTCCAGACCATCGAACTGAAGTAAGGTTCACCGGAACATAGAGATTACAAGAGACAAGAGGTTGTTATAATGTTTATAGAATCATGATGACTCATGGTTATTCCATACAAGTGATGCAGAATCTGCCAAAGATGCACGGGACATGCTGAGCAGCATGTTTGAGACAAATAATGGAGCAAAGAAGTCTCTATTTTGAAAATTCTTCCACCTGAGGATGGCAGGAGATAGTTACCTATATAAGTGATGTCAGGTCAATAGTTTATCAACACGCTACAGTTGGCTCAAGAGTCAAAACTATCCGAGGAAGATATTGCTATGGCTCTGTTTAGTAACCTACCTATATTGTACAAGAACTTAATCTCTGTTGGAAGTCAAATGGAAAATCTCACAATGAGAGTTGTGAGTAGACTACTACTTCAAGAAAAAATAAGGCACAAGGAATAATGAAGTTGGAGCAGCAATCGGTTTCTTTTTTTGGCTGAGTCATGAAAAGAAATCAACGACTCAAATTTAGGAATTTTCAGATGAGAAGAAAGGTAAATTTTGTTATTGCAAAAACCATGATCATATAAAGGAATATAAAAGAAGTGTTATTGACAAGGAAGAAGGACAGGAAAGCCATAATGTATGGGTCAATCAAGGGTAGTCATATTAGATTCATGACTTTGATATATCTCAAGTGACTCAACACATGACACTTCAGAGCAATGTTGCGAACATCGGCATCAGGATAAAATCGGCAAGGGTTCGAAAAACCAAAAAATCGTAAATATCAGTAAAAAATTGGCAAACATCAGCAAAATTAAGATACCATAATAATGTCTTTAAAAATCGGCAAACATCGGCTAGGACAAAAAAATCATGATTTTAAGATAAAATTGGGATGTTATCGAGATATTTGCAACACTGCTTCAGAGAGAATATTTTCTACTTAGAAAAAATTAGTTTCTTTACAACTAGTCACAATTTGAAATAGAGATGTATTCTAATTGTCTGTTTACCAAGTGGAATCATAGTGTGTACATGTTGTGTTGCTTGAACTAGGTCTTTCAAAGAATTTTTCCTTCTTTAGCAAGGCAATGGATGAACATTTGTGGTTGAGTTTAATTGCAAAGCATGAACCTTGATAAAATAAGGGCAAGTGGTTGTCGATGTGATTCAAGGAGGTCTGTATGTTGGTTTTCTCAACACAAGTTAGTGTAGTTGTATTAGATAGATTAAACCTATGGAAACTGTTATCACACAAACTTGCACCCATTAATGCAAAACCATCACAAGGTTAGCTTGAGTGTGACTTGGAAGCTAAGTTGTAGGAAACATGGGTCTAGGGTTTGTTTCCATACGGAAACGGGGAAACCCGTACGGTACGGCCCGAAAACTCGTTTTTCGGCCATACGTCGGAGTTTCCTCTTGTAATTTGACTTTTTCTCCTTTATTTTTCATTTTCATCATTTTACAAAAATTATTAACATTACTATGAAATGACTCAGGATGTTTGAGAGTGGTTTCGTCCTCATTGGATTTCATATGGAGAAAGTAGAATTTTAGGTCTCACTCAAAGTCCAGTAGACTTATCTGTTTTTCAGGATTTCAGGATTGGGGGGATTGCAATGTTTCCATTGGATTTTGTCATGTACTAGGGTATGGAACTTATATTTAATCAAGAGAACCAAGCCCTCTATGCATGGGAGACTCCCAATAATCAAGAGCATGTAGGGTACTAGGGTATGAAACTTGTATTTAATCAAGAGCACTAAGGTTGTTCGATTATGTAGGAGGAGACTCCCAATCAAGCACGAGACAAGAAATTAGAAATTTCTCGTGGCTGATTTTGGATATTTCTATTTTCATTATGTGATCATTCATGAGTAAATGTGATGTAAATTTAGAGACTTATAGTTTATGCATTGACAATTGACAATTTTATCATAATGTAATAAATTAGAATGTATCATATATGCTTTATGATTGCACATATTTTTTAAATGTCCTATATATATATATTTTGCGTTTCCCCGTTTTCCAAAATTTGGGGGGGGGGGGGTCACGTTTCGTACCCGTGCCCGTTTCGGAAACTCGTACCCGTTTCCCCGTTTCGTGCAACTTAGCTTGGAAGTGTTGCCGTTATCACCTTGACAACTACTTCCATATCTAAATGTTGGGATCATCCAACACAAGGGAGGATTCCTTAGCAACAACTAATTTTCCTAAGGCAAGAAGTCCAAGTTTAAGTTTACCTTAGTTACTGCCTGCTTGAATCAATTTCGAAAAATGGGACATGATAGGTTGAATTGATTACTTAAGGTTAATTCCAGATTTGGTTCAAGGGTTTGATATCAACAAGTTTGTGAAGAAGATCAAGCCTAGAGGATCTGCAGCCTAAAAGGACAGCCGCAGGAGCAATAAAAGAAGATGCGGGACAGTCTTAAGATTGCCAAGAGAGTCTGCAGCAAAGGACAGCTTAAGGCCGAGTTCTGTGACTGAGTACAGGTTGATTTAGAGGTCTGTTTGGTGGTTAAGGTCTGTGGAAAGGAGGCTTCAGGAAGGGCTGAGCATTCGAAGAGGAGGCTGAGGCCTGAACAGGTCTAGAAGACCCTAACCGCAGCTGTAATAAGAATTCCGTCTGAAGGACGAGTTTGGTTGAGGCTCTGTTCTGTGTGTTATAGGGTAGCCAAGGGCAAGGAGGGCTGACTGTAGGTTGCCTCAGCCCCAGAAGCAGGACTGCAGGGCAAGCAAGGCAGGCTGAGGCCCTTAGAAACAAAGGAGCTGGCTGTTGATGGTTATTTGTGCAGGGTCAAGTGCCCCAAAGCCTGTGGAAAGGTTGGCGGCTTGGCCAAGCTGGTTTGAAGGCTGCTGTAGATGAAAACAGAGCAGGCTGAGTTGTACAGCAAGTAGTTTGTGGGCTGAAGGGATAAGCCCAGGTTTAAGGAGCTGATTGTGGAGCTGCCAGATGGGCAGAAGTAGACTGTGAGCCAAAAGGAGTTGGCTGGGCAGTATTTGGTGGCAAAGGACAGCCATGATCAAGGGTAGATGAGGGCAAAAAGGACTTAGCCTCAGCCCAGGTATTTTGTATTGTATTGTAATGTTCCTTGTGGATTAATTGCCTAAGGGAGGACAGAATAGTCTATCCAACCCCGTTGGCTGTAGTCTTGATAAAGTGGGGAAAACCCAATTATCCAATGTTTGGCGCAACATTGGGTAAATCTTGGGTTGGCTGGGGCAAAAAGGCCCAAATTTTGGCTGACACTTGCAACCCCTCACATTTGAGTAACCCCATGAGGGAATCTATAAAGAGGAGAATTGGAATTATTTTGGATCATCAAATTGGAATTGAATTGTCTCTGTTTTCTTTAGCTTGAGGTTCCGAGAGTTTTAAGACCCCTTTTCTCTACTAATTTCTATGGTGAAAGATTCCACCCTAGTTAGTAAAATTCTCACTTATCTTTTGTTTTGGACTAGAAATTGTGCGATTCACCAATCTGAGAAAACAGCAGAACTCATGGCCTTTCTGGTACAGAAATTTGTGGCATCTCTGGGGAAAATTCGTGGCTTTTCTGGGGTGAAACTCATGTCTTTTCTGAGGCATAGGTCCGAAGCTGCAGGTCTGAGTTGCAGGACCAAACTGCGGTACCTCAGGAAGGCAATCGAGGCTGCTCTGATTAGACCCTCAGAGTAGCGAGCTTAAGGAGGAGTAATCCAGGGCCACAAACTGACAGAGTGATCCCCCAACTACAAACAATGGCATACGAATTTACTGCGAGCTGTCTCAAAGGACTTTCTGATGACGGAAGGTACATATTCTCAGCTATATGCAACCGAACCTACTGCAAATTTGAAATACTCCATCAGACAGTGAATTAAGACATAAAGTCCAGGTTCTGTAGTCTGCTAGAAGAATTCAGTTATTTTAACAGATCTGGTCTATTTATATTTGCAGACAATATTGAATTAGTTGAAGTATTGGCTGGGTACATTAGTGGTTTATTGGACCTGTCATCCTGGTTCCACACAATTTGCATGTAAGATATGCACGATTTGTCCCACCATCAGGGCTCCCATACTCCCAAAATGGGTCCAAGGCTTCTGGCATATTTGTATTTTGTAGTGGGCTAACTCAAAAGGAAACTAGGGCACCAAAAAAAAATTGGAATTAGTAACTTAATAAGTAATACAAAATTACAAATAACCACATCATTTTACAAAACAGTCTTAACTTTTTTTGCTACATTATTTGCAAATTTGCAATTTTGCAATGGGCATGAAAAGAGAGCAGACTTAAGAGGGCAGTGAGCTTGTATCATGCAATAATTGCCACTTTAACCAAAGATGCCAAGCAATGAAAGAGCCTAACAATGCAAATGATATGCCAAGGAAATGAGGTGACTGTATATTACTTATTATATCACTGTTACGTAATTATACCACTGCTGTAGGTGCATTATCAGACCTCGGTATTCAACAAACAGTCTTCCAAAATTCAATTGTATGACACCAATCTTTCAGACAAGGTTCCTTATGAATTAGATTTATTTCTTCATTAATTTATAGAGACTTTAGAAGCCAAATTTTACCATTGTTAACTTATTACCAGAGATCCAAATCATTCATATTAAACGCTGAAACTAGCATGTCAATCCTAAAAATTTATGAAAAAAATGCTAAACAGTGACTAACAAATGAATGCAAATGATTTCTCAATATATTATGGTGACTGTTAATAAGTTTTCTGGCCACTGTTTAGATGTATTATACCACTGTAAACAATGTTTCTCGAAGCTGCAAGTGAAACAATGAGGAAGAGAGAGGGATAAGGAGGCAAACTTAAAACCCTTGCATTTGGTCATGGGCATGAAAATCTTTTGAAATGGAAAAAAAATCCAAGCAAAATGATTGTAGGGAAATAGGCAAGCAAGAACAATCCTAAAACTAACAAAAAATTCATTAAAATAGGGGTTTACTTGAACATACCTATTAATGGAAGAAATGAAATTGTCTCACTGTTCTTGAAGCTTAGATCAATGAAATCTTCGTTGTTGGTGGTGATAATAGCTATGGAATGCTCAAACCCTCCTTGGCAGCAACCACATAGCTCTCCCCTTCCTTCTCCAGCAATCAAAAATGAAAATGATATGAAAAAAAACCAAAATCGGATTTTTATAGGCCGCGCAGAAATTTTTGCATGTCACCGGGCGATTTTTTCGATCGTCGCACGATATTTTCGGGAGTTTTTCACGATATTTTGTCGGCGATATTTCGGCTCGCCGAAAATATCGCGATATTTCCGAATATCGCCGATATTTCGGCGATATTATCAACACTAGTCTAAACTATTGTAAATTTGATAATAGAGACAGTAGAAGATGCTGAAGCGAAGGCTGTTGATGCAGATAGGGAATCCCAAGAGAGTTCATAAGATTGCAGGAAGCTCGAAAGGCACCCAAGAGAAAATAACTAAAGACAGTAAGGGGGACAATAATATAATGTGGCTTGAGGCAGCTGTTGCAGCAACAACTGCACTTGAGAAGGCTGCTTATGAGGGTTCGAGCTCAGAAAGCATACAGTGGTACATCACAACATATAGACTCGTGATACAAGATGCCCAGGTTTGTAAACGGAAGAAATGAAAATATCTTATTTTAGATGGGGTTCACCCGATTAAAAATTGGAAGTCCACTTCAGAGTGATCTTATGGAACTTTGGTCCTTGCTGCATTTTTTGATGCCTCATCTCTCTTAGTCAGCAGGATTTAAAGACTGGTTTTGTAACCCAATATCTGGCATAGGGGAGAGGTAAGAACTAGTGAATAAAGAAGTTGATCATTTACACAATGTATTGCAGCCTGCCATATTACGTCCCCTGAAACAAGATGTGGAGAAACAACTCCAAAATAAATATGAACATGTAACATCTGCAAGTTGTCAAAAAGATAGCACAACTTGTATGGGGATTTTATGGCGAGTTTAGAAACACAGGCAACGTGGGCTAATGTCAACTCTCTTGATTGCATTAATGTTTTGATGCAGCTACGTAAGGTGTGTAAACATTTAGATCTGTTTGAAGGCAGGTCGCTTATATGCTTATTTGATTTGTTGGGACTTGAGCAACAAGTATGTTCAGGTAATTGCTCCATACTCAAAGGTGTACCATACTCATCTATTGATTTAGTGGGAATGAATCTAGTTTTCTCTTAGCTAGAATTTGTGATGAACTCATGGGAGTATGGTCACGTGACAAAGATTGCAACTCTCTCCTCACTAATTCAGGAGATTGGTAATTTAAGAGATGAAGAATTAGGCCATCCTGTTCATAGGCAAGAACCAAGGCACAGAAGAAACATCTTTGAGGAGATCCAACATGCTCTTCAAGAAGAGAAGATTAAGGTAGGCAAGAGGAAGGGTTGCAGCCATAACATGGTTGAACACATTGCGTTGCAAGAGGAAACCTGTGTATGGAATGGATTTAAGGAGAGTCCTAACTATTGAGCATCCTGTTTATGAGAAAAGGAATAATCCATCACGCTATCTGGAGTCTTCGTCAAGACTTATTGATCTTGTTTTGTTAAATTCATAGTGGTGTCAAAGTTTGCCGAACTTAATTAAATCTTTTGTCTTTGCAATTCCAATTGCAGGAGCAACTCCACCAATTTTGTGGTGTAGTAAATCAGAATGCTTTGTTCTAAGCCATTGAATCCTATAAGATAATACTAGCAAAGAGCTCAGTGTGCTTCTTGAACTTCTTAGACCTGTTATTGTGCAAAGGTAGTTGTTCTTTCTTGATAGGTGACTTATACAATTTGACTGTGGTATATCGCAGAAGTTAGCGATTTTACTCAGACGGTTAACATCAGTAGGGCACAAAGCACCGATATTCACGCAGATGACAATAATGCTTAATGATTTAAAGGCATTTATTAATGTTTATGATTATATAAATAAGTTAGGCTGGATGGCTCTGTTACCACACAATCTAGCAGGGCCCCAAGGAAGTGAAAGCCTAAGGGACAACTACTAGACTAAGCGACAACAATGGGACAATGACCCATTGTCACTTTAGTCAAAGTCCCCTGCTCTTTATGGATTTCCTCCAATGGGAGGAGTTTCGGTAGGAAGGGAATCACTTAGAATGAATAGATCAAGGATTTAGGTATGACGTTATTTTGCAAAGCCTACTCTCCAAGAAAGGCCTAGGAGGAGATCAAGGCTCAGGGTTTGAGACTTGTGATGGCTCTCCAAGAGGGCTCTTTGCTCCCCTTGAGAGACCTAGGAAAGACTTGCGCTAGACCTAGGGTTTTATGATTAATCATGGGATGAAATACTTCCAAGGCACTCCCAAGTTCAAGGAAAGGAGAAGAAAAGGCTTCTTGAGATTTATTCCACCAAATACTATGTTCATACAACCCTCAAAGAAGGTTCTGAGGTGAGAGAGAGACCTAGGTTCTCCCTCTTGGGGTAACACCTAGGGTAATAGATTTTATGGATGAAACTTGGGCGGATGCCCACCAAACTTGGAGCATAGGTAGCCTAGACCCTAAGCTTGATGTTTAGACTCTCGGGTTCCCGAAAAATCAGCTCCCTCAAATTTCGCCGCAAGCCCTAGATTTTCGCCTTACCTTAAGGGAATTGAAATAAGGACAAAATGTGAAGAAAGAGGAGTTTGATCACTAAAATCCTTGGACCAGGCTATGGAGTCCTAGATGCTTTTAAATTGGCCAAAATCATCTTTAAGGAGGCTAAAGGTTGATGCCCTAGCTACCAACCTTCAACATTTACCTACTCGAAATTTATGGAGTTTTATGGATGAAAGGCAAAACTTCTTCCACTAGGAACATTCATCATTTGCCATACAATGAGTAACACATGCAATTGAGAACTAAATAGCTCTCCAAAATGATATTCAACAAATAAGGGCATAAGAGCATTAACCAAGTTACAACAATTCCATACATTAGACATTATTCCAAGAAAATATTCAACAAGAGGCACTTACAAGATGACAATATGATATATCCATCCACAAATCATGAGATAGCTCAAAAGAAGATCGAAAATTTCTACTCCAAATGTCAAAATGCATCAAAGAAACCTCCGATAACTCCAAAGAAAAAGTTTGAGTTCTTTTACAAGAGAATAATCCAAGTGATGATGATGGTCAAATACAAATGAGGCTTAGTTATATTTATATGAGCCGGTCTAAATCGAATTAGCCCAATCAGCCCTCGAAATATTAAAACAATGAGCAAGAAACAAGCGTTGGTCAGCTTTCATAAATTTTGATTTAGCCATCGAATTGCTAGTTGAGTTGATGACGTCATGCTAATGCATGGCTGTTGGAGGGCCACATTGGGTCCTGTAAGTGCCAAGATGTAGGAGAGGGCTCCATAAAACATGAACTAGGGGATGACCCCTAATCCTCGATGCAAGTCATCACGCAGGGCCCCAAAGTGGTGTTAGGGCCTAAATGTTGGTCTCGTGGGTCCCCTGATGATATATAAGATCGTATAATGCTCCAAATGAGGGCTCTGATGATGATGCTTGCCCTCCCAAGTCTCACAGGGGATACAAACCTCCTCCGGGCCTTGGATTAGTTGCCATAATTATGTTAAACCGGTCTGGGCACACTAGACCAAGCGCATCATCTTGCGAATAACATGGGGTAATGAGTAGATTGTTGAGGGTGCTGAAGGTGCCAATGGCATGAAACGACGCTCTAACACATGATGGAGTTCCATGGCTCTCAATGCATCTCCTAGGAGTGTCAATATGATCATCTGGTGGGTTTGGACCCTAATTAAGTTGCCCAATGTATGATGAAACCACCTGCTAATTACATATAAGGACCAATGTGCTTCCTTACCATCAGGTACAATAATTCATTAGTGCATCTAAGTGAATCAAGCTTGTTAATCAATGGCACATTGAGACTTCATAATGGGCTTCCCTTCCAAATTTGGGGCTTTAAGCTTGTAATAGTATTACCTCCCTAAGTAGGAGTGGTTAATAAACAACCCTATTAGGTGTTCCCAACCCTAAGGGGAAAGAGAGGTCCAAGGTACATCCTTCAATTGATAGGGGTCATGTGAATAATGATGAGATGGATAGGGACACAAGGGTCTCAAAGCCAAATGCCATGGGTTCAAGGATGGTAGTGATGAGTAATGTCCACATATTTGGGTATATAGATGTAGGAGGGAGCAATTGTGGATACATGAGTTACCCTGACCTTTGTTTTTCCACCCTTCATTATTTACCTTTTGCCTTTTTATGATTTTTACTTGTATTACTATTCGGGGCTATAGAAAATAAGGTGGGACAATCCATCACGCAACAGAGGTTGGGATGGGTTGTCGCTCAGATTGTACAAGCATCGCGACAACGACTTAGGTCAGGGGCTGTCACTTTGATCCCCAACCTCTCTGTTCTACCTTATATGATGTGAGGATGAAAGACTTGTTGGCAACCAACAAATCCTGGAGACACAGATGAATGGCCTAGCCACTTGGTTGATTTAGCAAGACTTTAAGGATTATATTAGATTTAGATGTGAGACCAGTGCCTTATGGAGTCAACTTCTTTCTTATTATCAATCAGATACCAAGTAACTGGATGAACAACTGCTGCTTGAATGCTTAACTAGTCTGAATGAAGTGCAAATCCTATCAACTAGGTGAAATGCATAATCTTGGTTAACTTTAAGTTTAGATGCCTATTCTAGTTGTAACCTTCCTCTTAACTATTTTGGAACTAGTCTCTAGAGTAGGTTATGGGATGGAAGCCAACGGGAAACAACAAAGACTTGATTAACAATACCTCCCCCTGTGTTTCAACCACTCGACGCCTCTTGCGCTGCAGAGACTGTGGCTTTGACCACTGTAAGGTCACTGTGTTAAACACTAAAGAGGGTCAAAGTTCCTCAAGCTAAATTGAGAAAGGGTGGCCCTAAATATCTATCAACCAAGCTTATGCTTGGAGGCAAATTATTAAGCAACTAGACTTAGAATGCAATGCAAGATGGGGTGATGCTCTTAAGGTGAGATTACTTAATTTGTTAAGTACTTAACGACAATGTTTTTCAACTAAGAACAACAAGGTACTTGAACAATACATGAATAAAATCTCAACCACGAGAGAAAGTGTTCAAGCTTAACAATGCTAGAGAAATGCGACAGTAATATAAATAGACAATTGCTAAAAGACAAGATTAATTCTACTTAAGACAATTAAAAATCTCCAAGATTATAATCAATAAATCACCAATATGCCACTTAGATACAAAAGAGAAATTTAAATCTATTATCACAATTATGATCAGAATAACATCCACAAGAGATATCCAATTTAACAATGAGCAATGACTCCACTCAATGACAATAATGACAGTGAGAAATTAAGAGCATTAATCCACAATGTCACTTAGAGCAATTAGCTAATTAAACACTTATCAACTTGATTAGAGCACTTGTGTGAATGCAAGAGTGTCAAAGATGCCAATGACTAAAATTAAGCCCAAATCACTTCAACCATGAATGATTATGAATTGTAAAATTTCCTCACCCAATTTTAGAGACCTATATGTGATTTATTATCACTGTAATCTTGTACTCAGAGCTCTGCAATTTTATATCAGCAGTCAAGAAGTGATGCAAGATGCCAAAGATAAGATAGAAAAATCAACACATATAACTTTCAATGATATTCACTTGATTATAGGACTGCTTAGACACTATAGATCAGATTTATTATGCTCAGATCAGACCTCAAAATGATGTGTATTAGATCTGTAATAACTCAAAGAATCAATGATTCAGTCCTTATTAAGCCAACAAGGTGTCTAAATATCAGTGTTGTTAAAAGCGCGATTAAATCGCGCTTTTTTCAAAAAATCGCGCTTTTTTCCCTAGCCCGATTTAATAGCGCTTTTTATAAGAAAAAAGCGGGCTAAATTTTTTGCCGCTTTTTTGGGAAAAAAGCGCGCTTTTTTGAAAAAAGCGCAAAAAATCGCGCTTTTTTGGGAAAAAAGCTCAGGCTGGCAGGGCAGTGCGATTTATAATGAAAAATTGAAAAAAAATGAAAAAAATGAATATTTTTGTACCAAACGATTTTTTCCCGCTTTTTTTCGCTTTTTTCCCGATTTTTCTGATTTTTTCCGATTTGTTCCCCGCGCCGATTTAATCCCGCTCGCGCTTTTAACAACATTGCTAAATATTAATGCCAAATAAGCTCCAATGGTTAACTAATCAATTTGTGTGATTTTTAGACGATCTTCAGTCACTTTGATGATTCTTATTTAGTTTATATGACTGCATAAATGGCGGTAACAAATATATCAAATCTGGAAATTGCCCAACAATCCTTGAAAATAACTTATATGCAATCAATTTAACCACAAGATTAATGTTCAATGCCTTAAGTGACTTGTTAATGAATTTAGGATTATTTTATGTGTTTATGCCCTGAATACTGTTGTTTAAGGTTGTCATTGATGTCAATATGGCATTGGCTTTGATGGCAAATATTCTTGTGATACATGATGTTGCCCTAACAAACCCTAGGCGAATCCCCTAAGCATGAAGATGATGTAAATTCCCTAGCTATATATCTCTATCTATTTGACGACAAACCCTAAATAGTTGATGCATGATCTAATGAAGAAACCCTAGACCCTAGACATACCCTAATGAAAAACCTCCATGTATGAATCTACTTGTTAATACAACCCTAAAGACTATTGCCAAACCCTAATCCTAAATTCCTAAACCCTAACCCTAAGTTACTATGTCCCAAATTACAAACACCATATACTATACAAATATTACCTATACACTTATAAATATTAATTTGAACCATAGCCTAACTCTTGAAATATATATACAAAAGGAATATATATAGGGGACATATATACTTCGAAACTATGACAACAAGATGCCATACTCTCGGACCTGTGTCAAGAACATTCCTGTGGAAGAACTGTTATATCTCGGACTTGTTTCACCTTTTGGAGGCTTGAACTTTAAGACTAATACACCTTAACAACTGTGAACTAAATGATCCGGATTTAAACAAGAACACAACAAATTACAGATATAACCATACATATAGAGATGCAACAGAAATAATATTTCATTTCATTACTGTAAAATACTGAAATATGCTTACAAACAGAAATGGAAATAAACTAGCTAGGGCGATGGTAGCTTATCCCTGAGAAGAGATGTGGCGGTTACATGCCTCTGAACTCTGTTACAATGAGGCTCGAAGGCCTATTTATTGTTGAGAAACAATGGAAAACCCTAAACATCCAAAAACCTAACCTAGA
>APFE031503240.1:11926-47291 GCA_000404065.3 Pinus taeda | reverse complement strand
GCCCCCCCTCTAACCCCCCGATTCACTACATGGTTAGTCGTGGAAAGAATATAACACAACCCAACAAAAACGACTCCGGAAGTTCAGGACCCAAAAAACTACTAAAAATAGTAAACTGTGCTATAATTAAGAATACTGAAAAGTTGAAAGAAACAATGGTGGGGGTCCAAGTGGACTTGGCAGGTGGCCACCAATATCCACCTGGATCATTCGTCCCTGCTTAGGAATCAATGGTCCCCATTGCGTTGAGTTCCTCCATGAGATGAGGAAACTTCTGTTGAACTTGGTCCTTGGTGAGCCACTTGCCCTAGTGAAGGAGTTGGCCCGCTTTGACAACTCGATACAGTTGTATATTCTACTGGCAAGTGTGCTTGATATGTGTCCATGATCCGATCAGTTGTAGCTTGTTCCATGCAATCTGGATTTAACTCTGTGGGTGTGAGGTGTTCTGCAATGTCGGATGTGCCTAGTAATGGTGGAAAGTATGGCCGAAGGCGGTCTACATTGAACATTGGGTGTAGGACAAGGAATGGGGGAATGCTGAGCTCCAATGCATTGTTTCCCACAACCTTGGTAATGGTGTAAGGACCATATTGGAATGGTCTGATTTTCTGATAGGATTCGGTAAGGCGTTCCTTTTGCAAATGCAACAAGAATTTGTCGCCCACCTGAAACTTGTGTCGCACCCGATGTTGATCATGTCGCTACTTGTACTTGGCATTTGATTTCTCCAAAATGTCATGGACCTACTGGCGAATATGTTGGATGTGCTCAATGAAGTTGTTTGCCTTATCTGTTTCGGACTAGAAATGAGTTGAATCTGCGTGAGTAGCTACAAATGGCATAGCCACATCAATGGGACATAGTGGTTGGATTCCCAAGCCCACCTAAAAAGGGCTGTGGCTAGTCGAGCTGTGGAGAGCCCGGTTGTAGTTGTGTTGAACATAGGGGAGGCTCTCGTCCCATGTGCGTGGATGCTTTGAGTTGTACATGCACATAATGTGTACGATCGTCCTGTTGAAAACCTTTGTCCGACCATTAGTTTGAGGATGGAAGGCTGTAGACTTAGTGAGTTTGGTGTCGAGCATCGACCAGAGACTGGACCAAAATGTACTGAGGAACCTACGGTCCTGATCTGATATGATAGACTGTGGGATACCAAAGTGTATCGACACTCGTTCAAAGAAGAGTTTAGTAGTGGCTTCTGTTGTAATATTCTTCTTGCTGGCCGCCATAATGGCCATCTTCGAGAACCTGTCGATGACCACAAAAACACAGTCATTTCCATGCTCAGTGGAAGGAAGGCTTGACATGTAATCCATGGAGATGGATTCCCAAGGTCGACTAGGGGTAGGCAGCGGGGTATAGAGGCCTTGCTTCTTGATGGTTGGTTTGGCAATGGCGCAGGCCGTGCATGATCTGATGTACTTCTCGACATCATGTCGAAGATTCGGCCAATAGAAATACTTCTGTAGTACTACCACCATTTTCTCAAGCCTGAAATTCCCAGCAGCCCGACTGTAGTGTGCTTCCCAAATCATCTTAGCATGCTCGCTTGAAGGAGCACAAAGGTGACCCAGGTGGCATAGTAGGGCATCTTGGAGGTGAAAATATGGAACATGCTGACCCTCCAAGAGTGTTTGGTATGCGTGGCCGAATTCTGGGTCGCTTTTGTATGCCATTCAAAAGTTTTGTGCCCACAAGAGTTGAGCATAGTGGTTAACGCCATGATCGGTGTTCGACTGAAGCTATCTGCAACATTATTGGTGCTACCCTTCTTATACTTGATATTTAAATGGAATTGTTGCAGGTATGTGGACCTCATTCTTCAATTTACCTTGGGTCTGTATGAACTGCAGGGGTCGGTGGTCTGTGTGGATGACCGTTTCCTTCCTCAAATGTAATGCTTCCATTGTCGGCAGGCCTGCACAATGGAATACATCTCTTTGTCATAAGTGGGATACTTCTGGACCGTGTTTGAAAGTGTCTCACTGTGATATGCCACTAGATGCCCGTGTTGAGTAAGGACTGCCCCAATAGCATAGTTAGAGGCATCTGTCTTGACGTCAAATGGTTGTTGCAAGTCTAGTAATGGGAGCACTGGTATTGAGTAGAGGCGATCTTTCAACTATGTGAATGCCTTCTGTTGAGATTCAGACCAAAAGAATTTTGCTTTCGCTCCTCCCTTGGTGACTTGACTCAAGGGCCAAGTGATATGAGAAAATCCCAACACGTACTTGCGGTAGAAGTTGGAAAGACCTAGAAAGCTGTGGAGCTCTATTAGAGTGGTTGAAGATGGCCAATCCCGAATGACTTGGATCTTGGCTGGATCCACATGCACCCCCTGTTCATCAATAATGTATCCCAGATATTGAACTGGGTCATGCCAAAAGTGCATTTCTCCAAATTGGCACATAACTTGTGTTGTCGCAGTGTTTGGACTCTAGAGAACCTGTCGGATGTGGTGGAGGTGCTCTTCCCAACTCTGGTTGAAGATCAGCATGTCATGCAAGTATACCACTACAAATGAGTTGGTGAATGGCCGCAAGATGTCATCCATTAGTCTCATGAAGGTTGCAGGAGCATTTGTTAATCCGAAAGGCATAACCAACCATTCGAAAAGGTCCTCCTTGGCTTTGAAGGCAATCTTCCACACATCGGAGGGTTTGATTGGTACCTGGTGATATCCTGACTTCAAATTGATCTTGTTGAAATATTTTGCCCCCTTCAGTTGGTCCAGGAGGTCATTAATCCGTGGGATCAGGTACCTATTACAGACAGTGATCTTGTTCAGCGTCCGATAGCCAATACAGAGTCTCCAAGTCCCACCCTTCTTTTGTACCAACACGATCGGGCTCCCATAGGGTGATGAACTCGGACGGATGTGACCTTTTTGCAGCAACGACCTTTCTGCAGCAGCTCCTGAATCTGCCTCTTGATTCCATTGTTCTCCAGAACGGAGCGCCGATAGATTGGTCCATTGGGCAGCGACGCACCTGGGGTCAGATCGATGGAGTGCTTGACCTGACAGTGCAGAGGAACCCCTGCGGGGGAGGTGAAGATGTCCTCGTACTCCTCCACGACCTTGTCCATCTGTAGTTGTCGGGCAGAGGGGCCCTGTTTGGAGGTCGTGGCCATCGTCTTCTTCTTTCCTTGAGGGCGTATCATCAGGAAAAAAAATTCTCGGTTTTGGAAATGAGCTTACTGCATTGTTTTGCAGTAACCAAGGAGATGGCGGTAGGCGGTGCTACCTCCGGTATCCTGTACAACTTATTTCCCAAAGTAACAATAACAACACGGGGTCTTGATTGATACACAACATGTCGCTTCCACAAGTATGGTTGTCCTAATAATACATCACAAACTTCAAGGAGAGCAATGTCACACAATACCTCATCTGTGAAGGGCTTGCTGTTGTATGGGAGGCGACACTACTGGCTCACGCGAAGATCCGTCCTTGGTGAAGCCACTTGATGGTGTACGATATTGGATGTGTTGTGGTCGGTAAGCCCAGTTGCTTCACAACCTCTGCCGAAATGAGGCTCTTTTGGCTCCTGCTGTCGACAATGAATTGTAGCGGGGAGCCCTTTACCCACATCTGGGAGTGGAAGAGATGCTCCACCTCCTTTGGATCTTCAGGTTTCTCCTTTTGGATCTTCGTGGTGGCAATGGTGGCATTGGGCTCCGCATCGATAATTTTCTTCCTTTTTTCATTGCCCTTGTCAGGTTTTGACTCAGAGTTGGAACATGCATCTGATTCAGAAACCTTTAGCTCGGCCACCAGTGATTGCTTGGCTCGACACTCACTTGCGTTGTGAGTGGAGCTCTTATGGAACTCACACCACTTTCCCGTGTCCTTTTTCGGCTTCGCGACATTGTTCTTTGCTTGCAGCTTACTTGGGCTGCCCCGCCTTGGCTATCCTTTGTTCTGCAGTTTGGGGGCACTTTTCCCTTGCTTCAGATTCGCAAATCCAAAGTCTTGCTTCTTCTGTTTAAAATTTTGCTCGATCTTGACGGCATATGGGTATGCCTTGCCGAACGAGGAGATGTTGCAGAATTCTATTTCTTCCTGGATGTACCTATGCAGGCAGCCGCGGTATTTGAGTAACAAATGTTGATCCGAATCCTTGATACCCAACTTTGTGCGAAGGGTATGGAAAATATTGGTAAACTCTAACACGTCTTGCTTCCTTTTTTTGCTGCAACGTGGTCCACTTTATGTATTGATCCTCATGGCTTCCGACAGGATGCCGTTGAAAACAGTGAGGTCGTACTTTCATCCTTCTGCTTGCAGTAGGTTTCCAACCAGTCCTTCACCTAGGGGGTGGCTTTGAGAAGAGCGAAAGTAATCTTTTCACGACCAGAAAAATCATGAACAGAAAAAATACCCTTCTGGCAGATTTAACCATTTATCTACGATGTCTACATCTATCTGACTTTCAAATTTGGGAATGTCAAAGTTAACTTGTACCTTAAAGGGTGTGGCGCTTCTAGAGTAGCTGCTGGAAGTAGATGTGTTGCCCCTGGGTAGTCACTGAAGGATCTGGGCAAAGTTGTCCATCATTGCGTTCCTTTGTCGCTTGAGGCTTCTTCGAGCAAGATTTTGATAGGATCTCCTGCTCCCTCGTCTTTCTTTTCATTCGCCATGGAAGGCCGTCAGGATTTGCGAGGCTGGTCTTGCAAAGGTTCGATCAGTTCAAGCCCTAACTCCTTATATTCCGACCTCGTTGGGGACATGCAAAGAAAAACAGAGAAAGAGCAGACCCTTTTGATACCACTGTTCCAGATTTAAACATGAACGCAACAAATTACAGATATAACCATACATATAGAGATGTAGCAGAAATAATACTTCATTTAATTACTGTAAAATACTGAAATATGCTTACAAACAGAAATGGAAATAAACTAGCTTGGGCGATGGTTGCTTATCTCTGAGAAGAGATGTGGCAGCTACATGCCTCTGAACTCTATTACAATGAGGCTTGAAGGCCTATTTATTGTTGAGAAACAATGGAAAACCCTAAACATCCAAAAACTTAACCCTAGAAGATGAAATGCCAAACTGTGGGCCCTGTTTGGGTAAATTGGTACATCAACTTCACGTGGTCGTAACTTTGGCATACGATCTCCGTTTGACGCGCACAATATCTCGTTAGAAAGATCTATCCGAGAACTAAAACTTTGGGAAGAGCAGCATTGGTCCATCATGGACCCATGTTGCTTCCAGTTTTCCCAAAAAACGTCGTTTAGGGCCTCAAAACGGCTTCAGAAGTTCAAGACCCGAAAAATTGCTAAAAATAGTAAATTGTGCTACAATTAAGGAAATTGAAACGCTGAAAGAAACAATGGTGGGGGTCCAAGTGGACTTGGCGGGTAGCCACCAATATCCACCTGGATCACTAAACACCTCAGATTTGTGGGGAAGATACACATTAACACCTCGGATTTGAGTTACAGTGGAAATTTGCAGAGACATGAAATCCGTAATCATCATTTGTGGGAGGCTCAACAAATTTGTGGAGGACTCGGATTAAAGAACAAGCACTTGTGCAGACTTTAGAGGCCTTATTCCAGACACTAAGTACAATGATAAACCTTGACAGTCACTTGGCCTAATCACTTAAGGCTTGAAGCCCTATTAGTTATTCTCCACCTATATATAAATACTTCGGACATGTGAACATTTTGTTGTAGACTCGGATCTTTTGAAGAGGAAGGAGCAACACTTGCAGGACAAACTTGTTGGAGGCTTGGAGGCCTAGTTTAAGGCTTACACAAAACTGTGATTGCTTTCTTCGGATCTGTGGAAGGATCAGACTTGACTGGTTCAAACCTCTCTGTGTTATCTTATAGTGCCTTGATCTATGGTTGTCTATTTGAGTATTGATTTAAGTATAAAGATGAATGTTGTATTGTGTTGAGAATACAATTTGGCAGAGAAGCTTTACGATGAGCATACGATATTGACATTAAGGATTGCAGCTAATCTCTCTGAGCAGTTATATAGTAGTACTTGGAGCAGCATATGAAAAGACACCTTGAGGCACAAGTGAAGACATCTGGAAGACTTGTAGACGCTGATCTTGGAGGCATCCTTGGAAATCATGATGCATTGCTGAAGACCCTCATGATGTAACCTTGGAAGATTTGTTTGGGTGAAATGAAGAGTAGTGGTGACACCTTCCGAGAAAACAAGGTTTCCATTGATGACGTGACGTGGAGACTAAGGGAAGGGCATAGCTGAAGATTGATAGGGCTTGTTGAAGAAGACATAAGGATCCTTGAAGTATAACCAAATACATCTTGACAAAGTAAAGCTAAGGGTTGGAGCCTTGAAATGACAAGGTTGGTGCCTTGGAGGATAGGGTTGGAGCCCTAAAGGATCAGAGACCTGAAGAAACTAGGTCAGACCCTGAACCAGAGATAGGGTTGGACCCCTTGGGGTTGGTTCCTCAGAATTGACAAGGTTGGAGGCTTGGAAGTCTAAGTTGGTTTTTGGCAAATACAGGTTGGAGCATGGGAGATTGAAGATCGATGTCTTCATCTAGGGTTGGAGCCCTACATATATTGTACTTGATTTATTGAAAAAATTAATTAAAACATTTATCCTTATTGTTGTTCATTATGTGTTCTAAATATAAGTGATCTAACTGGTAAAAGAAACAATTGAAAAGGAATACTGATTCACCCCCCCTAAGTATTTCCAACAATTGGTATCAAAGCAAGTACCTTCACTCAAAGCCTAATAGCTTGAAGGTTGATCATTATAACACAAATGGCAAAGCCAAGGAAGAAAGCCTCCAATCCTCCTAAAGATGTCTCTTCCTCAACCATGAAAACTAAAGACAATCAAATTGAGAAAGTTCTAGTGTTCAATGGAAACTTTGATGTATGGAAGATAAGAATGAGGAATTTCTTAATGGCTCAAGGCGTTGGAGTATGGGAATCAATGATTACTGATAGCACGATGGACGGTGAATCCAAGGAGTACAATATAAGAACAATGAAGACATTTTTGAATGGGCTACCAAATTCTATAAAGGCCAATTTGGAAAAATGTTCGTCAACAAAAGATATATGGGACAAACTTCATGACCTTCACTCAAAAAGGAGCATTGACCACGAGGACTAGGTAAGAAGGAAATCCATAACCCATCAAGGAAGTTGATAATAAGAATGATGACATCAAGGCCAAAGAAGACATATAAGAAGAAAGCAGAGAAGATTTTGAAGAATATCTCTTGACTAAACTTATAACTACCATGGAAGAGATTAACAGTTTGAAAAAGGAAAATGAGAAACTTAAGAATAAAGCGCAAGATGATGACTAGGACAAGAAAAGGAAGATAGTTGACCTTTTCAAGCTTCAAGTACAAGAAAGAGATGAGGAGCTCACCAAACTTAAGGAGAAAATTCATCAAAAAAAAAGAAAGCATCATGAAGAAGTCATATCCATGAAAAATCAATTGGATAAGGCAAAGAAAAGGGAAGAAACTTTGTCAAGCCACCTTGAACAAAGACTCAAGAGCTTGAACAAACTTGAAGCAGAGATTGGTAAATACAAGGAAGAGATCTCCTCCCTCAGATCTCAACTAGAAGAAGCAAGGAAACAAGCACAAGGATCTGAGAAGGAAATGGAAGCTTTGGCATTCATAGAAGGACAAGTTGATGAAGCAAAAAAAGAAAGAAATACTGTGACATGTCAAATAAAAGAAAAGGATGAAGAGATTTTCCTACTAAAATCAAATGCTATCTCTCTAAAAATCGAAACACATGAAGTAACAAGGATGATGGAAGAAATGAAGAAGCAACTAGTTATGAAAGATGAAGTTTGTGGAAAGTTGAAAGGAGAAATTGTGTTTCTTAAAAAGGAAGTTGACTTGCTGAATAAGAAGTTGAAAAGCTTTCAAACTGTAGATGACATCCTAAGCCATCAAAGGTCTCCCCTTGATAAATCAGGTCTTGGCTATGGAGGTGAATCCTCAAGCAAGAATGATAATGCTTCAAACAACAAAGATGTGAGGAAGCCAAAAAGAAATGTTGATGCTCCCAGTCCCAACAAAGGCAAGAAGAGTCAAGACAACTACGGAAGAAATCCTACTCCAAGAAGACTTGCAGATAGTGTCAATAATACAAAAGGTAATGAATATCATCAAAGAATCCCAAGCCAAAAAGACTTCAGAATTACACCAAGGAAATCTTCATCTCCCAGGTACCAGAGTATATTTCTTGGTTATTTCTATTCTTGTACAAACTTTGAGCACATGGCAAAAGATTGTAGGGCATATCACAAAGACATGTATAATGGTCCCCGTCAATCTCCTAGAAACAATTTTGCAAGAAGAAGTCACGATTTCTCATTCATGAACAAGATGGAGTGCTTCAATTGCCATAACATTGGTCATATGGCACGTGATTGTAACTTTACTTGGGCCCCTATACAAGCTAGAACCATGCCAAAAAAGAAAGTTACACAAATATGGAGAAAGAAGCAAATTGGATCTGAAAGTCTCTTGGACACTCTAGCCAACAACACACGTTGTTGATCTAAAGAAGACATTGAGATGTGATATCCCAATTATTTGATGATGTGACTTTGCCAAAATGGAGACCATGCATATTGTTAGGGGGAGCTTGTGATCATTCTCGTAGAAGCTATCCGTGAAAGGGCACTATGAAACCTTTGATGAGTCACACATGAACAATCTCGAAAGATCATCTCCATTGAAGACATGACCCTTTATAGACCATTGTTGAAGATGTCTCCCACTTGATCACAAGGATGCAACCTTTCTTCTGTAAACCAAAGAAAAAGAGCTAACGGAGGTTATGTAGGCAGGGGGAGTCGGTTGATCATCTACCTCATCCGTTTCCATGGAAGCATGCAAAGGCTTAGGGGGAGCAAGTTCATTGAAGCACGAGCACCATGATAGCAAGAGCAACATATCCATGAAGAACTATTGTTGATGAAGAAAATACGATAAAGAGAAGCAACTCGTTAGGGGGAGTACTTGGGCACCCCATTTGCCATTGATGTGAAAGGGGGAGTACTTGGGCACCCCATTTGCCATTGATGTCAAGGGGGGAGGGAATGTTGGAAGGGCAAGAATATTGCCATCAATGACAAAGGGGGAGACTGTTGGTCAAGGTTGTCATTGATGTCAATATGGCATTGGCTGAGATGGAAAATATTCTTGTGATACACAATGTTGCCCTAACAAACCCTAGGCGAATCCCCTAAGCATGAAGATGATGTAAATTCCCTAACTATATATCTCTATCTATATGATGACAAATCCTAAATAGTTGATGCATGATCTAATAAAGAATCCCTAGGCATGTACCCTAGACATAACCTATTGAAAAACCTCCATGTATGAATCTACTTGTTAATACAACCCTAAAGATTGTTGCCAAGCTGTAATCCTAAATTCCTAAACCCTAACCCTAGGTTACTATGTCCCAAATTACAAACACCATATACTATACAAATATTACCTATACACTTATAAATATTAATTTGAACCATAGCCTAACTCTTGAAATATATATATACAAGGAATATATATAGGGGACATATATACTTGAACGTTTCACTAATCTAAAATCATTGGACATTCTTAAAAAATGAAGAGGTAACATTGTTAGATAATGAACCCCACAACATCACCTAAAACACTGATTTCTAACATTACATATTTAAACAATATACACATTGTTCGATGGAGGTATGGGTCATATTAACGTTGAACTTGTCTAATATTTGTGGGCTCCACTAAATCATGTCGGCCTCTCTAAAGACGATGTCTCTCCCTCATTAAATTTTATTATATAAATAACTAAATGTCAATATAAAATAAAAAATACTTTTGACGCTAGGTTGTATACTCTAAAATGTTTTACACGTTGAATAAAAAAGCCAGAACTCTACATGTCGACTCCACTGTACACGTCGACTTACCCACTAGACACGTCCACTTATAGGCATGCGCTCAGCTATATATAAAACCATTGAATTTCAGCTGAAGGTATGAACTAAAAAATTTCAAAGTATAATAAGGAACGACGTTCAATGCAGAGATAATTCATCTCTTAGACGCAACTATTCAAAATTGTATAGACTGTGGAAGCACAAATTGAAACCAACTTTCGTGTTCTGTGGTAACTTGGATTTCCAAGTTCGGACAATTGCAGAGAGACTTGTTGCAGTGAAAAGCCCATTGACTTGTGGTGAATTGGTTTTAGAACTCGGAATTAAGAACAATCCTGTAGAAGACTGTTATACTTCCGAACTGTGACAACAAGCTGCCATACTCTAGGACCTGTGTCAAGAACAGTCCTATGTAAGAATTGTTATATCTCGGACCTGTTTCACCTTTTGGAGGCTTGAACCTTAAGACTAATACACCTTAACAACTGTGATCTAAACACCTCAAATTTGTGGGGAAGGTACACATTAACACCTTGGATTTGAGTTACGGTGGAAATTTGCAGAGACATCAAGTCTGTAATCATCATCTATGGGAGGCTCAGCAAATTTGTGGAGGACTCAGATTAAAGAACAATCACTTGTGCCGACATTAGAGGCCTTATTCCAGACACTAAGTACAGTGATAGACCTTGACAGTCACTTGGCTTAATCACTTAAGGCTTGAAGCCCTATCAGTTATTCTCCACCTATGTATAAATACTTGACATGTGAACCTTTTGCTGCATGCTCAAATCTTTTGAAGAGGAAGGAGCAACACTTGTGGGACAGACCTGTTGGAGGCTTGGAGGCCTAGTTTAAGGCTTACACAAAACTGTGATTGCTTTCTTCGAATCTGTGGAAGGATCAGACTTGATTGGTTCAGACCTCTCTGTATTATCTTATAGTGCCTTGATCCATGGTTGTCTATTTGAGTATTGATCTAAGTATAAAGTTGAGTGTTGTACTGTGTTGAGAATACAATTTGGCAGATAAGCTTTATGATGAGCATATGAAGCGAACAAAGTTCCTTCTAAAAATTAATTACTCGAGAAAACTTGGAATATAAAGATATCCATGAGGATACAAATATTATATATTAAATGTCTGAATAAGAATATAAATAAAAAATGAATGTTTACAATGAGAACAAGAGGCTTGCTTATACACCACACAAGTGTCTCTTCATGAAGAGTCATGTCTCATTTAGACATGCCTCTTCAACCTAATTACTAGTTTAACTAATCATTATTTATGATTTTATCATTTACATTATTTTATATTTATTTATATATATTTTATTTGTTACATTGCCTCCTTCCTCAAAAAGCTTTGTCCTCAAAGCTTGTCGATGAAAAGGCTTGATCTCTTTTTCGGCTTCGAATGTCTTTTTCTCTTGGAACAATCATCTTCGTCGATACAAGCTGATATGATCTTCTTAGTGACAAACATAATTGTCGCACTGACAAGGGATCAGACCATCCCAGATTAATCTTTTGTATAGTATTCTGATCACTGGAATTTTGTAACGACTTGTTAGCATAAGACTGGATTGAGGTTACATCACTATTATATGGAACATCAGTTTCATGTTTCTGGTCTGAATGGTTCAAATATGTAGCATGGTTGATTCGTCTGTTCTCATGATTCGGATGTTGATATGGAACTTTTTTGGTTTGATTTCTCCTTACTGGGCACGTGCCAATTTTTATATTTTCTTCTGGCAAAGATGTTGTTGAGATGTTTGTGGAACATTCACTTGGAATGTTCATTGTCTGAACTGCAACATCTACGTGTGTCGTTTCTTCAACTGATTTGTCTTCTTCTTGAGTTGTGACATTCATTGAATCGGTATTTGTTGTTTTGTCATCAACTTGAATTCCTACATTTGATACTTCTTTCTCGATAAATTATTGTACCTTGTTTTCTAATGACTTCTTATCCTTCTTAAGTTTTTTTAATTTGCGTCAGCAATTTTTCACTATGGTTTTTAAGTCAAGAAACTTCTTCATTTTTGTCAACATTGATTTTGTCAATTTCTTTTTGCATATTTTGTAATACCCTTTTACCTTCTTGAGAAATTAGTTTTGAAATATCCGATATATCTTCTGACGTTACTGAATTAGGTTTTAGTGTAACATCTTGGAGTGTTATTTTCTTCTTCTTGTAAGAAAATGTTAAAAACTTTTTCTTAGTATCTAGAATAAAGGAACTTAGAGTTTTCATCCATGGTGATCCAAAACAATGTCATTATTGTTAAAACATAAGGTTTTCACGGTGAATTGTGAGGTAAAAGGATAATCCTCCAATATTTAGGTGTAGATTGCTTATATTGTATTGTTTGCCAAAAATATTTGTTTCAACTATATTTGATTCGGGAATCACCAATTGATTAGCACATTTAGGACTAACATAATTACTTCTTTTAGTAGGACTGATAGAGATTATGATGTCTCTTCCTGTGAGTGATCCTTTGATTTTAAATAGTGTGTAAACACATGTACTATGGGTTTCAGGAAACCTTTCATTACTAGTCTCCATCTTTTCCTTGATGTTTTTACGTAAACAATATGTCAACTGGAGCTATTTTTATTATAAAATGTCATTTATTTCTTCTATATATATTTTTCAAATATTCTCCTTTAATGTGGATTGTTAAAACTTGAATACCCTTTTATTAAAAAAAATACTCCTTTATATTGTTGCCCTCTATATATGTATGTATTTCTTTATATTAAGTCCCCTTTTCACAATAACTTTATTATCTTATAATAATAATAGTTTCACTTTTTTTTCTAATAATAAATTGGTCCCTTTTATTTATATACTTAATTACTTCCTTGATAAATGTTTAATGCCACCCCACTTAATAAATATAAATGTCACGTCTTTTCATATGGCACGGTCATGATGTTAAAATACCATGGGCTATTACCATGGGTTGTTTTTAAAACCTCCGTTAAAATGTTCTCCACGTAAAAAGTAAAACGTATTCCTTTTGTTTTTTGTTTTGTTTTGTTTTATTTTGTTTTTTTTTTTACTTTTTAAAATACCATCGGCAATTACCATGGGTTGTTTTTAAAACAACGAGCTTCTTCACGTAAAAAGTTTTAAATATACTTGGTAGGAGATTTTGTATCCGTTTGTTTTTTCTTTTACTTTTATTTCTTCTTCTTTTTTAAATTTATTTACTTATATATATATATATTATTATTATTTTTTTTAATGGCCAAAGGCCTAGAAAACGGAGAAAAGGGGAAATTCCCAAAATTCTGCCTATTACCATGGGTTGTTTTTAAAACCTCCGTTAAAATGTTCTCCACGTAAAAAGTAAAACGTATTCCTTTTGTTTTTTGTTTTGTTTTGTTTTATTTTGTTTTTTTTTTTTACTTTTTAAAATACCATCGGCAATTACCATGGGTTGTTTTTAAAACCACGAGCTTCTTCACGTAAAAGTTTTAAATATACTTGGTAGGAGATTTTGTATCCGTTTGTTTTTTCTTTTACCTTTTTTTTCTTCTTCTTCTTTTTTTATTATTATATATATATATATATTTTTTTTAATGGCCAAAGGCCTAGAAAAACGGAGAAAAGGAGAAATTCCCAAATTCTGAGCAAAATACTTCAATTGTACGGCAACATGTTGACGAATTTCGATAGCCAAGGACTTGGATCGGAGAACGAGCTCTGTGCACCGGTTAAGCAACCTAGAGGACCGAACTGCTCTGATATCAAATGAAGCGAACAAAGTTCCTTCTAAAAATTAATTACTTGAGAAAACTTGGAATATAAAGATATTCATGAGGATACAAATATTATATATTAAATGTGTGAATAAGAATATGAATAAAAAATGAATGTCTACAATGAGAACGAGAGGCTTGCTTATATACCACGTAAGTGTCTCTTCATGAAGAGTCATGTCTCATTTAGACATGCCTCTTCAACCTAATTACTAGTTTAACTAATCATTATTTATGATTTACATTATTTTATATTTATTTATATATATTTTATTTGTTACAGCATACAATACTGACATTAAGGATTGCATCTAGTCTCTATGAGCAGTTATATAGCAGTACTTGGAGTAGCGTATTAAAAGACAACTTGAGGCACAAGTGAAGACATCTAGAAGACTTGTAGAAGCTGTTGAAGACCCTCATGATGTAACCTTGGAAGATTTGTTTGTTGAAATGAAGAGTAGTGGTGACATCTTCTGAGAAGACAAGGTTGCCATTGATGACGTGACGTGGAGACTAAGGGAAGAGCATAGCTAAAGATTGACAGGGCTTGTTGAAGAAGACATAGGGATCCTTGAAGTATAACCAAATACATCTTGACGAAGTAAAGCTAAGAGTTGGAGCCTCGAAAAGACAAGGTTGGTGCCTTGGAGGATAGGGTTGGAGCCCTAGAGGATTGGAGTCCTCAAGAAACTAGGTTGGAGCTTGAACCAAAGATACGATTGGAGCCCTTGGGGTTGGTGCTTCAGAATTGACAAGGTTGGAGCCTTGGAAGTCCAAGTTGGTGTTTGGAAAATACAGGTTGCAACTTCGGAGATTGAAGATCAGTGTCTTCATCTAGGGTTGGAGCCCTACGTATATTGTACTTGATTTATTGAAGAAATTAATAAAAACATTTATTCTTATTGTTGTTCATTTTGTGTTCTAAATATAAGTGATCTAACTAGTAAAAGTAAATTGAAAAGGAAAACTGATTCATCCCTCCTCTCAGTATTTCCAACAAATACACTGTTGTAACAATTATATCAGACCTGAAACTTTCACATCAGACCTCTGTAATTTCAAATCAAATCTTGAAAATTATATGACAACCAACATAAAACAATAAAATTGATAGATCAAACCTTTGTAATTTATTCTAATGCCTTGTATGAGTTATATCAATATATCAGATTTGATATAAATTATGCAGTCAATTAAAATGAGAGATGAAGGCAATAGAAGCAAACCCCAAGGCCTAATAGCCTATGCCAAGTTTGAAGATGTGAGAGAAATCACTCCTCAACAAAATTTTACCTCAAAACCCAAAGGTCAGACCTCTATGACTGCTACAAGTGTTTTTAGGTGGCTGTAACAAACATATCAGATTTGAAAATTACCCAACAATGCACAAAAAATCACTTCTATGCACTCAAATTCAACTTTAGGTTAATTATAAATGCCTTAGGTGGTTTATTGATGAAGTTAGGCTTATAAAATGTGTGTTTAGGCTTTAATTACGATGTTGTCATAAATTACTTCAGAATTCAATTTTAGGATAGAGGTGAAATAGGAAGGTTATAGAGCAAACCAAGAGAGGCCTTGGGTCCTTGTAGATGGCTAGGAAGACTTCCAATGAAGGTGAACACTTGAAAACACAATGTTAGCCCCAAAATCGCTCCAAAACAAATTGTTAGAGATAAAATGCCAATCCCTTGAAGAAACCCTTGTTTGCAATGAGTTCTAGTCATTATGGGGCTTATGGCCTTCTTAATGCTTGCAAAAGAGGTCACAAACACTAGCCTTTTAGGCTGGGTAAGGGCTAAGGCCTCCAAAAAATAGTTTTTTTCCCCGATTTGAAAATAAGCAATCTGCAAAAATAGCTTGAAAACCCTAGACGTCTGGGGTTTTTGAGGTCTCCAATGCCAATTTCTTCCTCAATCCTGAAACAAATTTAGAATAGAAACCCAAATACCAATGTTACTAGACTCGGAATCAACAATAAATCGACGAGGCAAAAGAGTGAAGAGTTCTAATCGAATCGGGAAAAAATCAGTGAATTCAATAAATAAAGATATATACATATATTGGATTAAAAAAAGCATTTTTCATTGATATTCAATAAAGCCATGTCCAAACAATGCATAATATCAATAGATGTCCAAAAATATCATGAATGAATAAGTATCTCATATATGTTATAAGTCCAAACATGATCCAAAGCACTGAGTTTTGACTCCTAACCAGTGACTACAAAGAACTAGAAGCATCTGCATCTAAAAGTTTATAAAATACTGCATACTAATCAGTAAAAAAGCAGTAACTGAAATCTCTTGATTGCTACTAAAATAATATGTTAATGGTTTGGTATTGAAATCTCTGACGGAGCACACACTGAAGCTAACACTGGAGCAAACTACACACTACGCCTCTATTAAACCATGACTCTATTACGTGGAGTAAACGGAAAATGAAATCATGCCTCTATTACCTTTTCGATGTATGAGTTGTGGGCCTGACCAATGAGAAGTGAGTTATGAACAAACATTTAGATTTTAGCCTAACTAAACCATGTGGCGAAAAATGAAAAAACCCTAAAAGTTAAAACCTGTGCTTGCCGAGTTGAGGGCTGAAAATCCCTCCATCGCCTAAATCACAATTAATCAGTGAGTCACAAGTCAAACTTGGTCAACGCGAGTTTGACTCGCCTAGAGTTGAATCAGATTGTTTGAGGAAAGAGTAGAGTTTGACTCGCGATTAATCACGAGCGATCGAAGATTCATGTTTCACTGCGAAATACCCCAAAAATAAATAAATAAATTTCAAAACCCAAAATTCAAACTATACAAAAATTAAAATGGGTTAGGATTTAAAATACAAGGGTTAGAAAAATAATTTACAAAAAATTATTCTACAAAAATATATTTACAAATATACAAATGTAAAATGCTTGAGAGAATTTTTGAAGAGTAATTTTTTTATGATAATGACAATAGTTTGATGTATTTTGAAAAATAGGTGTTAACCACAACCTTAGCGAAGTAAGAAACCCACATAAAATTCCTAGTGCCCAAACAAAGTTAGCCTTTGTCCACAGTCTGTGAAACTTGGAGCCCAAGGGCTGGGGAACCTGCAACAATATATATATATATATATATATATATATATTTAAAAGAAAATTGTTAGCTCATACAATGAATTAGATCATCTAAGATAAGCCCAAAACTTACCAATAGAATGTTCCTATCATCTACAAATGAAATAACAATTATATGACATTGAAGCACAATATAGGAAAGCACATACCGAACACGTAGCACAAATCTTTGAGACAAAGGTACCATGAACTGAACCTCAAAGTCTTTTATTTTAGATTTCAAACGGTTTCAACAAAATAATGGCTTCACACCAACGTTACAAAATTACATTTAGACCAGAGTCACTATCATCGTGATCCAAATGGGAGAAAAATGCCTTATATTAATAGAGAAATTCCTCCAAGTGGAAAATAACGGCTAGTTGGCTTGATCCTCGTCAAAATAATCTCGACCTTTGATAAATATTTGACCAACTTCTAATCTCGGATGCAAAAAATACTTATTTTTGAGGAGTTTTCAAATTTCTCATTAAAACCATTTTTTATTAGTTCAAAAGTAATTATTTTGAATTAATTTCTTCAAAATTTGACTTTGACTTAATCACTATGGTCTAAGGGTCCAAATTTTCTTGAAATTTTCAATATTCCCTTGGTGGGGACCTCCAAAAATTAACCTTTTTCTAGAGCCACGATTTTTTCCACTTGGAGAATTTAATTTCTATAATATTTTAATTTTTTACTCTAATTAATTAATTAATTTTCTGGCTTAGGGTTTAATTTAATTTTTGCCAGAAAAATTAATTAATTGACACTTGAGAGGATTAATTATTTTTACACCCTTAAATATTTTAGCCATGGTGTCTTAAGTATGGGGGATCATGCATTAAATTTTTTTTACATAAGATTTTACAAATTCAACCCTTAAAAGGGGAATACCCATTCGTTGTATATCCTCAAATAATTTACCCAATTCCATCACACAATATGCTTTAGTAGACCAAGTGATATGTAATAATTTTTTTAGCCAAATAGTTTAAATTATTCCCAAATCACTTTTACAAAGGACTCGACTAAAACACTAGGACTCACCTAAGACGTTGACGATTAGTTTCACTCTAGCTTTGGGGTGAGGCTAGAGGGAAAAACTATGCCGATCATCTGGGTTTAGAAACACAGATAATCAGTGAGACGAAAAACCTCCTAGGATGAAATTTGTCGCCAAAATAATAGGCTTACGTAGGTTTTTACATACAAACACAATCTTAATAGCATCATTTACACTACAAATTTGTAGAATTTGTTTACAATGACTCAAAAAACTGATGGCTGATGATCTTGATCCTTCGAAAAATTTGGTACAACTGCTTCCTCGGAACTTTGATAAAATGTGTGCAACAAGACGTGCATGGGTTCCTTAATGATATGTGGGGCACTCAAGGGTCCTAGGAACTAGGGTGATTGTAATATTCCTAATGGACATATTAGTGATAACAATAGTGAAATCATAAATAGGCAATAAAAATTGTACACACCCAGAAACACCAGAAATAACACTCAAAATGCTGAGCCTTTTTATTAAATTAATCAGATGGAGTACAATGAGTAGGAATAGAAGAACTTGGGCTTGCTACAACAAGCAAGGCAAGATTCCAGGTGAATATGATGGTACCTAAATGTTGTAAAGGACTCTACTACCAAATCTGCGGCCACTTAGAAAACTGTTGCTGCTGCTGGAAATGAATTGCTGATTTATCCCTCCAAATTACTGCAAAATTTTTGAGAAATTAGCCACAGGCACTACTCCTCTAGCTTAGCAAAACCCATAAATATCTCGCTAACCCAAGTGGTAGAAATGGTCCCCGAAATAACCATGTCCTCCAATAATTTCTGCTGTTGACCACTAAATGCAACTAGGAATTCTGCACTTAGGAGTGCTCAGAGAATTCTGCAAAATTAATCCTAGCCTCCTATCATAAAACCCACAAAAACCCAGAAAGGGTTTGGGATGAGTCCAACGTGCCCCGGTGGCCCCTATCTTTGCGTGGACCTCTAATTGGCTAGCAAAATTGGCTGTAGATGAAATTTGCCACAAAATGCTCCAAATCTCTCCTAGAAAATCTCCTTCTCAAATTTTCCCTTATTCCTCCGTAGCCACACCATAGGTTCTCCTTGCCGAAGTGATTGCATAACAATGCCCAGTGAGCCCCTGCGTAGGCCAAGAATTGGAGCAACTCAGCGCTCCCAAATGCCTCACATATAGACTTGTACATTGACAAGAAACTCCAACCCTCTTTGTGGAAGGATTCTCTGCTAATTGGGTAGCCCAAATTGCCCTTTTTGTTGGCCCTCCTAAGAGCCACAATTTCTCTTCTGCATCTAAGGGAAACTCGCTCTAGCGGAAGGAAATGACTGTAAATGTGCCCAATGGAAACTCTGAATTGAGCTCCCCAATTGCCTCACTAGGGAGACACTGAAAGTTCTTCGAAATGAGGGTGGAATTCCTGCTCGGGAATTCTTTGTGCCGAACGACACGGTTGTATTAGCTAAGCAGCTCAAGAGAACCAATGTTTTAAAACTTCGACTTTGACACCGACTCGGCTGAGGGACTCCGACTCCGACTTCGACTCTGTATCGACTCGGCCAGCTCGATTTCAATGCCTCGGCCGTTGTAAAAAATACATTAAATATTTATTTTTTTATTATAAAAAAACATAATTTTAAAGATTTTCATTCATGTTTCCAAACACACAGCATTAGAATATAGATAGAAGACAACATATGATCAAAGCAGGCTCATGTATATATCCATTATATCAAAATGACACCCAATGCATTGCCCAATACATACATGATGATGATATAGAGATCAAAACAAAAACAGATAACCATGGAGGCTAGAAATGGCCTCTACAACAAAAGTAAATTGTGACCAGTACTACTGGCTAGTGGCATCATTGGCTACTGCTAGAGGAGCCAAGATCATCTGGATCAACCTTTGGATCAGAGTCAGACAGGGGGCCCCATGGCTCCTCCTCATCATCATCTCCAACTGCAACTGTAGAAGTGGTAGCACTAGCAGGTTCTGTAGCAGCTGCAAGCTGAGATAGACGAGATATGCGCTTCTGTCGTGGCTCCATAGAAGAAGCGATTGCAACTGGAGGACTTGGGGCTGGCCCCGAGGCTGGTACAAGTGGATTAGGGTCTGCATTTAACTGAACATTATGTTCGAGTGTTCCCTTGACCTATAAATCCAAATCAAGATCCTCATCAGAATCAAACTTTGCTGGATGACTCTCCACTACCCAATCTGATGTTGGATCAATGTCTTCCAACACAATGGGATTTGAATCAGATCTTTTGTTCAACAATTGGTTGCGTCTGAGTCGGAGGTTGTATTGGACATAGACTAGATCATTTGACCATTTTTGATCCAAACAACTTCTCTTCTTTGTGTGAATCCTCTCAAAGATAGACCAATTGCGCTCACGCCCAGTAGTACTGCAAGTTTGACTCAAAATACGAATTGCAAACCTCTGCAATTCAGGACAATGGTTACCAAAAGCCTCCCACCATTGTGCTGCAAAAAACTTAGGAGTGTAATGAGTTAGCTCAACAAAATTACAAATTATATCCAACTTTCAAATTATAAACGATTTAACGAAATAAGTATTAAGAATTTGAAAATTGAAATCTTTGTTTACCTGGCTCATCTACTTCCTTTGTAATCTTTGCTAGGTTCTTCCCAAAGGTACCTGAGGCACTGCTGAAGGTTGTGGCCTGTCGGTGTATCTCCAGCTGATCACACTCCAATGGGATCATGCGATCAATGCAGTCAATCAATCCATCTCTAACCTCCCCCTTCAAAGCTCCTGTCGCCTTAGCTTTATAATTATATTGTGGGTTCAAAAAATACCCACCTGCATGTATAGGGTGATGGAGTTGATTGTTCCATCTTTCATCAATGATTGCCCAAATGGGCCCATACTTAGCCACTTTATCCTTGTATGCCCTCTTTATTTGCTCCTTTGCTTGATCCATAGCCTTATAAATGAAGCCCATAGCCATTCTTTCCCCATCCACCAACCACAACACCTTAACCAGTGGCTCAGCAAGCTTCACAATCTCTGTTGCCTTTCTCCAAAATATTTCTTCATTAACTTTCTTTTTCAATTCTTTGCTTTCTAGTTTGTGAGACCACTGGCTTTGATTCCATTCTTCATTGGAAAAAATCTTTTGCAAGTTTTTATGTTGTGAAAGCATTGATTGCAGTGTCAAAAAATGAGTAGCAAATCTAGTGACGGCAGGCCTAATAATATCCCTGCCCCCTGTGTGTTTCCTCATTAGGCTCAAAATCCATGAATGATAGTAGATAAATTTTGTTATGCTTTTGGCATGATCTACAATGTTTTTGACCCAATCTAGTTTGCCAATATCCTCAAGCATGAGGTTTATGCAATGTGCAACACATGGGGTCCAAAAGATGGTTCTGTGCTTTTCCTCTAATAGTTTACCAGCAAGAACAACAACATTAGCCACCCCCACCTCCTCAACAGCCTCATCCAATAGCTAAAACAACAATTGTCCATCTTTTACCTTATCAGATGCATCAACTGATTTTAGAAACATGGTTCCCTGTGGGCAGAAGATAAGAAAGTTTATGATGGTACTATCTCTTTGATCAATCCATCTATCTGACATGATGGTACATCCCGTTCTCGCCCATGAGTCCTTGAAATCTTTCAAATACTCATTAATGGAGGCAATTTCTTTTTGCAAACGATACCCCCTTAGCTCATGCATAGTAGGGCCTTTGAAACCTTTTCCAGCAGCATGTATGACATCAAACATAGGCTCATAATATGGTGAACGGGAAGCATTGTAGGGGATATCAACATTATACCACCATCTATCTATGTAGTCACAAGCAGTCTCCCTCAATTCTTTCTTCCAATGGTCATCTAAAGTGGGCTGCAAATGACTTCTACTAGGTTGAGGACCATGTGCATCTGATGGCGAGGAGGGAGTGAAATAAATTTTGATATTCATATCACCCTTTTTCATTTTACCCTTTCCCTTTTCTTGAATAGACTCAAAAGAGGGAGGAACATATCGGAAGGGGTTGGATGCATCAGTACAAGGGATAGAGGAAGAACCCTCAAAATCAAAATGGGGGTTGGTAGCCAACATTTTTCGTATATTCCTCTTACTCCCAATTTCAACCTCTAACTCTTTTTGCCTAGCTTTATCTTCTTTAAACTTGTCAAAGCTGGCTAACAAAGCCTCCCTAATCTCCCCAATTTCTGGTGAGGTACATGGAGTAATTTGGCCTTTAATTCCTGCCAAGTGTTATTTCAGCCTATTAATGCCCCCAGGACCTTCCTTAATTTTCCTATGGCAAAATTTGCAATGCATTTGACTATCAACCATTTCAACATATGCCCAAGCAACATCTGTCATCTGTGGTTTTCAATAAAGGTAGATTCAACCCTTGATCTATTTCCAGCCTTGAGATTAGAACTTCAACCTGAATTAAGAAAATGTCTTTAATGAAGCACTTCAGCAAGAAGAATAACCTCCATGGAATCTGTTCCCTCGATGTAAGACAAAGTTTTCCTTGTGCACTTCACGTGAAGCTAGACAAAAGCAACCTAAAAACATAATTTTCCTAAATTTGAAAAGGTCAGGACAAAAATAGAAGTGCGACTAATTTGGAAAAACTAGTTTTCCTAAAATTGGGATAGCAAATTTCTAAACCTGGACACTGCTAATATTAGAATTGCAGCCCTCTATAACACAGAACTGCCTTCTATAATCAATGTGGCGCACATGGTTGTTTTGCAGACCATAACCTTAGTCTTGCTGTGGTCAAACACAAGTTGGTGATGATCACAAGAGCTGGCAAGTGCATCCAAGTGTCTCTGCGATCCATTAGGAGAGGAGGCTAGGAAGACCATGTCATCAACAATGAAAAGGAATGAGACGAAGGCATGGTGTAAGATACATCCATCACCAACTTTTGTATTCTTTCTGAATCTTGTCAAGTTCAAAATTTAGATCCCAGATAATGTTGAAGAGAGAGGACAGTCCTGTCTGACTATGATAATGCTCCTAATAATATTAGAAAGGCCATGTGCCATGTGGAAATGGTCCACTATTGTCATGTAGAGCCTCATGATAACAATGACCAAGTTTGGTACTTCAATGCCACAGCCTCTCAAACAAAATGTGCATGAGCACAGAATCAAATGCCTTTCTAAGTGCAGAAAACAACAATGGACCATAGATGGTCTTTGTCTAGCCTTCTTGATGATAGCTCATTGAATATAGATGTGATGTATAGTCTTGTAATCCTCCTTGAAGCATGCTTGGCATCTAACTCTAGTTTTTTCAAATTACTTTGATAGAAACATGCCAAGAACAATAGCATGAAATTTTGCAAAAGTGTGCCCAATCATAATAGTTCTACCAGTTATTTGAGTTATAAATAATATGAACACTATGTGGCTTCAAGAAGATGGAAAATAGAAACATGCCAAGAACAATAGCATGAAATTTTGCAAAAGTGTGCCCAATCATAATAGTTTTACCAATTAATTGAGTTATAAATAATATGAACACTATGTGGCTTCAAGAAGATGGAAAAATTAAACACACCACACCATTAAAGAGATCTGTAATAGGAAAGCTAAGAGAATCAACACCATGCTTGACGGATTCAATTTTAAACCCCTCGCAATCAACAACTTTGCTAGTGCTCAAATTTTGAATGGCTTTTTTGACACATTTGACAGTTTAAAAGCTAAGTCACCTGACACGGGGATTAGGGACACGCAGGATTCAAGATTCGTGGTGTCGGATTCGGACACGCTGACCCCCCAGAATAGGACACGTTAGGACACGTTATATATAATTTTATTAAAAAAATTAGATATTATCATATTTCTTACACAAATTTTAATTAATGATACAAATTTATTGATTTCAAACATAGATCTTCATCTATAGCTATTAGCATGCAGAGTACATACAAAATTCAAATAAATGTTAGTGGTACTGGTCACATAAATGATAAATCTATTAAAAATTTAAATCATGATTCATAATTCATAACTGAAAGACAACTTACAACTACAAGATAGTAAGATAAACACACTGACAATTGTATTTTTCTCATTAAGTCATCAAATCAAAATGTGTTACATAGGTAGTGGTGGTGCAATGCCAATGGCAAATAGAAATAGAAAATATAAAACAACTACAGGTATACAAGCCTCAAGGCATCAATCAACATCAGAATCAACATCACTGTCCCCATCATCATGGTTCCCACTGCTCTCCTCTGCATCCTCCTCCCCTGTATCCATAGTCGCCTTAACATCTGTTGGTATGGAGGTTGACCCCTCTAAGTCATCAAATCTAACAGGGTCTAGCACTAGATCATTGAGTGTCCAGACCCATATCATTAGGAACAATGTTACTTGGGAACGGGAGCAAAAGCAGGGAGCAGAAGCGAAAACGGGAGCGGGAGCGATATATTCAGAAGCTCTTGGTTTGGTGCTCTTGATTAAATACGAGTTCCATACCCTAATACATGACAAAATTCGATGGAAACATTGCGATCCCCCAATCCTAAAATCCTGAAAAACTGATAAGTCTGCTGGATTTTGAATGAAATCTAAAATTCTACTTTCTCCATATGAAATCCAATGAGGCCGGAACCACTCTCAAACATCCTGAGTCATTTCATGGTAATGTTAAAAATTTAAGTAAAAGGATGAAAATGAAGATTAAGGAGAATGTCACTTTTACTTTAAGAATTTAACATTACCATGAACTGCATATCCCTCAAACTTCCTGATGAACTGCATATCAACACTAGGGCCTAGACTTGATCATGAAGCTGCCAAAATGCTCTACTCCTTGCTGCAACAACACAAATCACTTGCCAAATGAAAATATTAATGAGCAAACACGCCCTTTTCTTTCCCGCACTGAGTAGAGCATTTTGGAAACCAGACATGTGTCCCAAAATCGCGACACGCCCCTGAAAATTGCGACACGCCCTCGGACACGACGTGTCCAAAACGGACACGACGTGTCCAATGATTTGGACACGAATCCGGACTGAATCGTGTCAGATTCGCCGGATTCAGGATTCGCGGGGGGTTTAGGACGAATCCGGTGACTTAGTTTAAAAGTGAGAAGAAGTTGGAGAGGAGTTAGTCGCTTAGGGAATGGTATGAAATATCATAAAGTGACGTGCATGCGAAAGCTGATATTGGGGATGAACATTTGAAAAGGGATCCTGCCTTGGAAGGAGGGTATTTTTTCATTTGTAAGCCACATTTTTGTACAAAGAGACCATTTTTGGATGATATTGCCCTGAAATAATAACAATGTTTTGCCTCATGATTGGAGAAGTGACTAGCTTTGAACATGAATAATGTTCTTTTCCTAATTTTGAAGTAAAGTTTGGGTCTATTTCCCTCAAAGGTTTTTTTATTAGTCATTTACAACAGATCCTCTATGATAGGTAAACTATGCTAACTACTAGAAAACTCTACAATGCGATAACAATCACTTTCGAGAATAATCCTTCTTGGTGTGCAAAACGAATAAGCTTTCTCCTCATTGTGGTGGTAGATTTACTCAAGAACACAGAAACAAGTTGAACTCAATAACCAAACCTTGAAATAACTTGGTTTCAAACTGAGCCATACTCCTTCAAATGACATTGCAATCTAAACATTCAGACCCCAATATCAAGCATGTGAAAATATTGAACCAACAAGAACTCTTCATCTTTAGGCCCTCAGAGGGGAAGAACACACCCCCAATTGTGGATGGGAGCTAATTTTAAAGATGAAAGACTTGGGTAGGCTTGGGATTTGACCAACAAGAACTAGTATATAAGTAGGCCCTCATTTGTAAACTTATCATCATATCTCATATCAATTCTTTTATACACTATTCAATATATATATGCTCTTATTCTTAATGGATGTCTTCGTGTTCCAAGTGTTCTAAAGATTATTGCATAGTACGAACCTTGTTCGTTACATTGCTGGTAGAGTTGTTCGATCCTCATGCCGCTCAACCGCTACATAGTCCCAGGTTGTCTGATCACTAGGTCTTTAGCCATCAACTCTCCATCAACCTGTTGCCATTGAAGTGTTTTGCTAGACAGTTTTGGAGATTCTCCATTTTGTCGTTAGGCCTTTGGCTATTAGAAAAAAGAAGAAAAGGAAAAGAGAAAGAGAGAATTTAAAAAAAAGGGCTATATGTCTGAAATAACAATATATTATATATATATATATTATATATAATATATATAGAAAGAGTTAAAAAAATTATAAAAAAGAGCATAAAATATATTATATTAAATAAGGATAAAATATTATAAAAGAAATGTAAGAAAATTTGTTGTTTAGGTTAACCCGATAATGCAATATAAATCAAAGTAGAATACTATAACCTACTTCTACTATCAATTTGCAGAAGCTTAAAGATCGAGCTGAACAATATAACCAAAAGAAGAAGAATCAATGGCACAATACACATGAAAATACTTTGGGGAAAGCCTCAGCTAAAAACCCCACACTATTGTATTATCATACAAGGTGGAAATACATAGGAATTATACAAAGCCTTAACTCTCACAACTAGCGAGCTCTCAGTACAATCCTCACAGATGCTCACAGGAAATCTTGGCTTCTCTCTAGCCTTCCTCTCTGCCCTCCAAGCTCCTATTTCCTTGCGCTGTTCCTTCTGAATGATTTCCTATTACCAAGTGGAAAACCAATCTTCCAAAACCGCACAATCCTCAAGGATGAATCCTTGACTGCATGCATTAGTTTTCTCCATGAGAAAACACATGCAATTGATAGTACACTGTCCTTGAACATTTATCTCAACTAGATCTTTCTATAGTACACTGTCCTTGAACATTTATCTCAACTAGATCTTTCTCAGAATAGACAAGCATGAGTTTCTGATGAGGGAATCTCTAGTTAACTAGAATACTAGTTGAGTGCATGCATGCATCAACTGACTATTAACTCACTATTAGTTCGTCAAACAGTTTGGAACTAATTTAACTGGACTTAACTTAGTAAACTGAGTTAACTAATTACAACTCAAATATAACTCCATCTTATCTCCTTAATTTAAGGGATAACTCTTGCATGACTTCAGAAAGGCTTCTAACTTGAATTTCTCCAACTAATTAATTTAAAATAAATTAATTAATTATTTTCAAGTAGCTGTTAAGATTAAATTCGATTTTAATTCACAATTTAATTCAAGGGCAAATTATATTGGAATATTCTTGTTGCCATATTTCAACACTCCCTCTCAACAAGAAAGGGATTATTTGCCACCCCGATCCTATCTCTATGGAACTCTAATTTACACTTTGACAGTGCCTTTGTCAAAATGTCAACATCTTGCTCCTCTGTCGAAATATACTGCAACAACATGATCCTCCTCGCTACACAGTCTTTGAGATGATGATATCGGATGTCGATGTGCTTGGACCTATGGTGAAATACTGGATTCTCAGAGAGTTTGATACAACTCTGATTATCATAATAGATCACAGTTGGATCCATCCTCTAATCAAACAAGCCAACTAGGATTTTTCGCATCCAGATGGCCTCACATGTTGCCTGACTTGCAGCCATGTATTCTGCCTTTGCCAAGCTGAGTGCAACCGACCTCTGTTTCCTGCTGTACTAAGAAACTGCCGCTGACCCAAGGTTGAAAATCCCCCCTGATGTGCTCTTCTGATTTGATGGACTCCTCGCCCAATCTGCATAAGTGAAGCCCTGTAGCTTCACTCCCTCTGTCCGTCTGTACCATAATCGATACTGAGATGTACCTCTGAGGTATCTCAATACATGCTTTGCTGCATTCCAAAACATCTTGGTAGGCTGAACCATCGCTTGACTCAGCTGGTTCACTGCATAGCACAAATCTGGTTGTGTGTTCACCAAGTACATCAGTGAACCCACAAGCTTCCTGTACACAATAGCCTCTACCACTTCTCTTGAAGTAGCAACCTCCTTCCTCCAGTTACCTGCTAGAGGAGTCTGCATGGCCTTGCACTTCTCCATGTGGAATCTCCTGAGTATCTCGTTGGTATACTTGCCCTGAGACACAAACAACTCCCCATCCTTCTGCCACACTTCCAAGCCAAGGAAGTAATGCATGAGACCCATGTCTTTCATTTTGAATTCTCTTTTGCAAGGTCCTCCTTGCAAGACACGATCAACTGATCATCACTAGTCAATATGAGATCATCAACATAAATTACGATGATCAACAACTTACCTTTCACCACGATGTGGTTGAGGTTCGCATCCGCTTCACTCTTTGTGAATCCCAACTCGGTGAAGTAGTTGTCTATCCTGGTGTACCAAGCACGAGGTGCTTGCTTCAGCCCGTACAATGCTCTCTTGAGTCGGCACACATGCGACTCACGATTGAAGCTCTCAAATGCTTCCCGCTGCTCTATGTACACCTCTTCCTCAATCTGGCCATCCATCTGATGGATCTTCCAACCCATTTGTGCTGATAGTGCCAACATAGATCTGATAGATGAGTACCTTGCGACAGGAGCAAAAGTCTCATCATAGTCAAGCCCCTTGACCTGTGAAAAGCCACAGGCAACAAATCTTACCTTATGCTTCTCCACACTACCATCAGCAGCTTGCTTTACCTTGTAAAGCCAATGGGAACTCACAACTGACTTGTTCTCCGGTCTCGGAACAACGTCCCAAACACTGTTACGAACTATGGAGTCATACTCCTCCACCATAGCATCAACCCAAATCGGCTGCTGCACTGCTTCCTCAAAGAAAGATGGCTCGGTCTCAACACATTCCCCAGCAAGGGCCATGTATCTAGTGTACCTCTCAGGTGATCTCCTCTGTCTGCGCTGAGAAGATGGTGCTCCCACATTCTCTCTCGCATCCTCCAACAATCTGTCAGCTTCTCTTGTGCACTTTTGTTTATCTCTGGAAGACTTTGCTTGAGTGGATGTCTCCACTCTTGGAACCTCTGCATGTAGCTGCTCCGCATCAGTTTGAGGCTCCTCCTCCTTAGGAACCAACAGTTCCTCCATAGCCTATAGTTGGAGCTCCCTCTCAAGGGAAACTTGCATGGCCTTCTGCTCATCAAACTTGAGATCTCTGCAAATCACTGTCCTCTGACTGGTAGGCAAGTACACTCGATAGTTGTGAGGTGTATCAGTGTACCCCACAAATATCCCCACTCTGCTGTCGACTCAAGCTTCACCCAAAACTTCCTCCACAGCCTGTAGTTGGAGCTCCCTCTCAAGGGAAACTCGCATGGCCTTCTGCTCATCAAACTTGAGATCTATGCGAACCACTGTCCTCCGACTGGTAGGCAAGTACACCCGATCAGTGTACCCCACAAGTATCCCCAACTCAGTTGTTGGCTCAAGTTTCTTTCGGGCATCCTTGGTCACATGGCAATATACTGATGAGCCAAAGATCCTGAAGTGACCCACATCATGTCTCTTCCCAGAGAAAGCTTCCTTTGGTGTCTTCATCCCAAGTATGCGATGCAGGCTTCTATTTTGCAAATAGACCGCTGTGTTGCATGCCTCAGCCCACAAGTGAAGTGGTAGGCCTTGGTCATGGAGCATTGCCCGTGCTGCCCCTACAATAGTTCTATTCTTCCTCTCGGCCACCCTATTCTGCTGTGGGTTATGAGGTGCCATCAACCCTCGTTTAATTCCTTCTGCTGCACAAAAGTCCTTAAACTCTTGAGAGACATATTCTCCACCGTTGTCGCTTCCCAAGGCCTTGATCTTCTTCCCTGACTCTTTCTTGACCAAAGCTTTGAACTCACAAAACCTTGTGAAGGTTTGGTCCTTCTTCTGCATGAAATGAATCCAACATTTACGAGAATAGTCATCAATGAAAATCACATAATACCTTTGCTTCGCTGTAGATGCCGTCAAGAATGGTCCACACAAATCAATATGAACTCGCTCTAAGATAGCCTTTGCTCGACTGTCTCAATCATGAAAGGAAGACTTGGTGTACTTTCCCAAGGTACAACCTTTGCATGTGTCAACTTGCTCAAGTTTACCTTTGGGAAGTCCTGTAGATATCTATTGCATTGTCTTCAAAGCCCCATGATGCAAATGGCCCAACTGCCTGTGCCACAACTCGCTAATGTCTTGGCTTTGCACCAATTCTGCGTTCGTACTCAATGCTGCACAATCATCTACCTCTAGTTTATAAAGATTCTTCTCCTGAATCGTTATCCTCTTGGTCTGACCCGTGGCTATGTGTCTTAGGAACGCCTTTCATTTACTGAAGACAACATCGTAGCCTTTGTCCTCCAACATCGCGATCGATACCAAGTTCTTCTTCAGTCCAGGCACATACATCACATCTGTCAAGGTGAGAGGAGCTCCATGCTCCCTCTGAAAAGCAACCGTGCCCACTCCTGAAACATTATACCTTCCGTCGTCACCCATCTCTGTGCACATCTTGAGGTCATTCTCCTCCAAGGCACTGAATAAATTTTTATCATCGGTCATGTGGAATGAGGCTCCACTGTCAAGGTACCAGACACAACCCATCATCGATGACACCATGCATGCGATGAGGGTAAAGTCCATTTCGAATTGAGAGGCTAATGCCTCACCTTCCGATCCTTCCTAGGATCCCTTCTTGGACTTCTTCAATGGGAAATTAGTCGCATAATGTCCCATCTTGTGACAATTAAAGCATCTTACTTTAGACATGTCACCCTTCTTCCTTCCATGAGAAAAATTCGATTCGAAATGGGAAGCCTTCCCCTTCCCTTTCCTTGCCTTACTTGCTAAGGTCAGATTTTCTTCATCATCATTCTTGGATGAAGAACCATCTCGTGTGCTCCTCTGATCTCCTCCTGCATAAGATTCGACCACAGTCGTTCTCAATCCGACAATTTCTCCCTTCCATTCACAGAGTCCTGGTAGCTATTCCAACTCTTTGGAAGGCCAAGGAGAGCGAGGCTCACCATATCATCATCAGCAGTAGTTATTCCCACACTGCCAAGCTCATCTCTACAAGTGGTGAGCATGTTCAGATATGTGGAAATAGTATCGCCCTTCTCCATCTTGATTCTTCGAAGCTTATCCTTGAGCGCCAATTTCCTCTGCTCACTACTGTTTTGGTAGTGTCTTCCACATTGAAAATGGAGTAGCCTTCCCATGGAGACTCGAGACAATATGGTCTTGAACTCCCTCAAGGATGATCGGTGTCGCCTTTGCCACACACTTCTTCCACTCACACTTCTTCCACTCAGCCAACTCTTGTGCATTAGTTGAAGTTGGCTTTGGGATTTCTTGATCAATGAATTCCTTCAAGCCATTGTCTTATAATACAACCTCCATTCTATCTTTCCATGCTATGTAATTCGAGCTACCTTCCAAGGCATACTCGAGTCTTAAGCCATAGAACGCCTTTGGCCAACCTTGAAGTATGATATGAATTCGATTTGCACCTACAACCTTGAAGTTCAAACTTCGAATTCTCTTCTCAGTATACTGTTCACAGCTCTGATACCATGTAGAAATTCTGTTGTAGGTTAACCTGAAAATGTAATATAAATCAAAGCAGAATACTATAACCTACTTTTACTATCAATTTGCATAAGCTTAAAGATCGAGCTGAACAATATAACCAGAAGAAGAAGAATCAATGGCACAATACACATGAAAATATTTTGGGGAAGGCTTCAGCTAAAAACCCCACACTATTGTATTATCATACAAGGTGGAAATACATAGGAATTATACAAAGCCTTAGCTCTCACAATGAGCCAGCTCTCAGGACAATCCTCATAGATGCTCACAGGCAATCTTGGCTTCTCTCCAGCCTTCCTCTCTGCCCTCCAAGCTCCTATTTCCTTGCGTTGTTCCTTTTGGATTATTTCTTGTTACCAAGTGGAAAACCAATCTTCCAAAACTGCGCAATCCTCAAGGATGAATCCTTGACTGCATGCATGAGTTTTCTCCATGAGAAAACACATGCAATTGATAGTACACTGTCCTTGAACATTTATCTCAATTGGGTCTTTCTCAGAATAGACATGCATGAGTTTCTGATGAGGGAATGTTCAGTTAACTGGAGTAGCACTAGTTGAGTGCATGCATGCATCAACTGACTGTTAACTCACTATTAGTTCCTCAAACAGTTTGGAACTAATTTAATTGGACTTAACTCAGTAAACTGAGTTAACTAATTACAACTCAAATATAACTCAATCTTATCTCCTTATTTTAAGGGATAACTTTTGCATGACTTCAGAAAGACTTCTAACTTGAATTTCTCCAACTAATAAATTTAAAATAAATTAATTAATTATTTCCAAGTAGCTGTTAAGACTAAATTCGATTTTAATTCACAATTCAATTCAAAGACAAATTAAATTGGAATATTCTTGTTGCCATATTTCCTAGTTTGGTTCCCTAGAAATTTTTTTGCCTTGATTATTGTGATGGTGTGTTTATTTCTATTACTATTCCACTGCAAAATAAGTAGAGAAACTCTGTGTCCATATGAAAAGAAATTAGTTTCTGATTGTTCATATTAATAGTTGCAGAATTTCGTGGATTTTCTACATGGTATTAGAGCTGTGAACATAATCGACCAACAAGACTTCAGATTTGAACAGTAGATTTAGATGTCCTAGTCTAGCGTTGTTGCAGTGCGTGGACAGTCAGCCCAGTCAAGCCTAAAGTGAGTCCAAAAGCAACATGCAAGTATGGATAGAGGTAGGCTCATTTTATCGCTGTTAAGGAGCACTGATGATAATATATTGTAGGTCTGTCCTAATTCTTTTTAGGGCAATGGTTCTTGGATCCATGAGCGCAAAGATATCTCAAGGAGTGGCTATGCATGAGCTCTGAGTTTTTTCAAGTATTTGACAAGGAGACCTAGATATGTAAGGGCAACGAAGGTTATGGAGAGATATTGGTAGGTGGAAGACTGTCCTAATGGTGTTTGGATAGAGATCTAAAGCAACCTAAGAACAATAAGTGTATGGACTGTTAGTGGCTGATTTGCAAGCCCTAGATTAGTCAAAGAGTGACAGGGCAGATTTGTGCCGTAGGAGTAGCATTCTAGAGCAGCCCGAATCTTGCCAAGTGGGCAGTGCTTGAAGTCCTCATGTACAATGATCATTGAAGGTGTTAGAGTCGGTCTAGTTATCCCTCCGTCAGAGATCAAAGCTCTTTTGCATTTCATGATTAGGTGTCCCATCAGTTTTGATCAGTTGCATTTCGTTAGGCATGCCATAACTCTGATGGAGCGGTTTGTGTCACTCATTCCCCTCATGCTTGGCACTGCTGGTTCAGGTCTATTCATTAAAATAAGTCTTCAAGGGTCATTTACAATCATGTTTTAAATTTTGAGGTCTTAGGTCTAGGGTTGAGTCAATTTTGTCTTGAAAAGTCTTAGAAGACCAGCAGGCTAGAGGGATGTCTTTGATAGATCATCACTTCAATAATTTTCATCATTGTACAGATGAATTAGGACTTCTCTTCAAAACTCTGTTTTGAAGATAAGTCGCCATCTCATTTTTGTAAAAATTGTAAAAATTTTCAGTTCTTCAATCGTTCAAGTGCAGCCTTGGTCTCTTTTGCCAAAGCATATCAGAGCTATCCCTGCAAAAAATTATGAGAGAAAAGCATTATTTCAACCAATTTTAAAGGGGAAACCAAAAAGGTCAGAGCCTATTAATTTTGAAAAAGTGTCAACAACCAAACATAAGAAAATGGGTTTTGGGTTAAGCAAGAATCAACAAGGAGTCTATATGAAGATATTTCTCCTCATTTGCAACCCATTCCACATTCCAAGAGCAAAGAGCATTGTTCTAAGGCGATTTTGTGAGTTTGTGAGCAAATTGGGCCGTTTCCAGGGCGCGCGGCGCATCAGGCGACAAATTCCAGTGCTATTTTACACGCGCGCGGCGCATCAGGAGCGCGTGGCGCGTTGGGTGAGGCGCGCATCACATTGAAATTTATGCCCAGACTTTGTCCAAAACACACTCAAACTCCTCTTCTCACGCATCAAATCACAGGTAGGCTTACATTCACGGCTTGTTCTTGGTTTTTGAACGATTTATGTAAAGAAATTATGCTATATTTGCCATGAAAAACCAGGTGTAAAAACCCTCCTTGTCAATTAATTTGCTGTAAGGATTTAAATGCCAAGATTGCTGTAGGGTTTTCAAAAATAACTGTTGCCAAGGCTTTCCTATTTCCTTTGTTTCCCATCCTCTATTTTCACCATTATTTTCCCCAATAATTCCTCATAAACCCCACACCATCCTCCCTCAAAATCCTAATCCCTCCCTTCTATTATAAACATATAATCCCTACCTCATCCCAAAACCCTAAAACTTAAAGATTTCCATGTCCCTTCCCTTCCCTAAATTCTTTGTTTTATTTCCATTTTCCCCATTTCCCTAAATGTTTCCCTTTTCCTAACAATTCCCTTATCATTTGTGTCCCCTTGGTCACATCGTTTTGAGAAAAAGAAAAAGTCTACAATCAATTTTGCACACAGTTGTATATCAGCATATATATATTCCAGCTACCTTGTTTTTAAAGAAAATGTAAGAGACCGAGTCAGTATATGAGCAGGAGTATGATAGTGACTCTACATCGGAGGTCAATGTGCCTAATGTGCCACGGAGGTATCACAAAGGTGGCAAAAGTGGACAACATGTTAGGGAGGAGCCTACTTCTTTGGCTCAATTGCAAGCTTGCCCACTTGCAATGGATTGTTTTTGGCGCTAATCATGTTACCAATATTGTGAGATGATCTCACAAACTCAGCATCATCTGGAACTAGTCCGTCTATTTGTCCTTAACCTACAGGATGGTCATGTAAACCTTGCCGGAGTGGATTTTACCTTGTCACCCGACACTATTGCTCAGGCCACCGGGATACCAAATGTAGGGGAGGAATGGAGCAAACGCCAAATGTTAGACAGGTATTACTATGAGCCATATATCAAGCCCGGATATATCAGACACTTGAGCGCAGCCTTTCCTTTCAGATTCCTGAAAGATGAGTTTGCACCGTTGATGAAACTCATCATTCGGTATTTCAGCTGTGAGGGCAGATTCTCCCGTCTCTATGCGTACCATGTCCGTTTGTTGATGCATTTCACACGGGTATGTATGATGAACATTCCGTTTTTCATGTGTCGAAACATAGAGAGGATGGTGCCTTTAGTAAGGAGGAAGAGCCCGACACATCAGCATAGGAGCATATATCACTATGCCTTGATCAAAATCATAGTGATGCATCAGTTGGCACAGCAGGGTATTGCTTGGGAGGGTTTCATCTCCCATGATTACTTTTCCGCGCTACAGCCTCCTCCAGAGATAGTTCATGATGAGGGAGGGCCTTCACAGCAGTTTGACATTGCTGAGACCGAGCATGTTGATGCTCCAGTATATGTGACATATCAGAGAGGCCACAGGGCCTTATTTGCATCTGCACGACGAGTACTATCTCCACCCGGGGTGGAAGGGGTCTC
>APFE031503222.1:105964-119884 GCA_000404065.3 Pinus taeda | reverse complement strand
TTGTGGTGTTTAGCTGAAAGTTACAGGATTCCTGCGTATTTCATGGCACAATAAGTTTTTCTTATAACTCTTTGTTAGGTGTTTTGTTATCTTTCATATCCCTTTCATGTTTCCTGTATCTTACAGTGAATAGCAAGGAAAAAGAATAGTCCCAGGATTTAATCACATATTACCCTGAACTCAATCTAAGCTATTTTGAATGTTTTTCTTCAGTTATAGTAATGAAGGTGTAATTCTTAATTGCTACCCTTTCACACTATATCTTTCACAGTGATTATTGTTCCAGGAATTCAAGTTTGCTCCTGAGGAATATATCTCTTCCTCACACCCAGCTTAGTGGAAAATTCTTAATTGCTTTTCACTGGTTGTTTACATTCCACCATCATAATTTCAAGTTTGTTTCATGAAGTATCTAAAATGGCCCTATAACTCTAGCTGCTCGAACTCAAGATTTCGAGAAACCAATAGCCACAGACTCCATTGCCCAATGGACTAACATTATCTGCAGATCTCCACTTTAAGTACAGAAAGACATCCTTCCAAACAAACATAAACCAAAACCCATACTTCATAACTAGCCTAAAATCTCCACAAAACATAGACAAACCTTAAAGAGAGACCCCTCTCTGATTACATTTGGGCTAGAAGCTGTAGTCCAAAGATTGGTTAGTGGTTACCCCGGCCGTATTCCCTTGGGAGTCAAAGGGAACAACCTGGGTGTTAACAGTGCAAATATGCTAATGCCTAAGAATACTTTAAGGTTATACAAACTCTACTTATCCAGTCTTTAGATTATGTTGACGGTGCTAGATAACACCAACATACAGGGGGTATCCCCAATGTGAAGTCTCAATTAGATCTCACATCGTTTGGCATAGGAGCCCTATCTGGAGTATCGGCCAAACCACCATAACACAAAGTTTTGCCTTAGTTTCAACAGATAACATAAGAGATTATACACATAAACCTTGAACAAGCAAGTAAGTTGACATTGTGAAACATTGATTGCAATGTGTAAAAGGAGACCTTCATGAGCAGGAGACGAGAGTGAGCCTCTGGAAGGAAGTAATAGTACTAATCTAAAAGAGACACATGAGAGCATAAAAATATTTGTTAGCAAAATAGTTCACATAACAATTGCTAAAGTGAATACAATACACACTCAACAAGATGAGTACCAAAACCATCAAAATAGTTCAATTTCTCTAGTACATATGAACATAACTTATACCGTAAACATCCCAAGAATAGTCCTAAAACATTCATGATAGATGCATGAAAATGTGTTGCCTCATTGAGTTTTAATTAGGTGAAAGATCCAAGCACACAGTTACAATGACGAGGCACTAGTTCCAGTAGTGGAACATTAAGTCACTTCTTGCTTCTCCAAATAATAGTTTTGTCTCCTACGTCAAGTAGAGTATCGTAAGGAAGGAGGAGAGGATACCGCCCAGGCCACGTCTACCAAGCAACGTGCCACACAGTACACGTATACCTTGCCATAACCAACTAACTATACCCCCTTCACCCTATACCAACCAAGACTAGCTCTCCAAAGCTTAAGCCTCCAAAGCCCCCTCCCTTTTTCTTGAGTTATTAGGTTCCTTGTATAACAAGGGGAATAACCTTTCATATCCCCATGACCCTTTAGTTACCCTCATGACTCTTCGACTTCTCTATATGACTTTTTGACTTCTATACAACTCCTTTGTCCATATATGACTATGTCAGTCTTTGTATTTCACATGTGAACTTTGGACTCCACACCTTACATTTTTTACTTTTCCCTTTAATAATTACATCATTACATTCCACATGATGTGGCATGACACATGGACACATTTACCATTATAATGACACTTGTACAAGTTACAGCTTGACAATGATGACATGGACTTCACGATGAGGTGGTGATGCCAAGTTATATTCCTTGCTGCTTCATCTTGAATTGTTTCTTTTTTCTTAACAAAGTCGGTTGCTATATTAGTGGCTGAAAAAGGAAGGGGAGTCCAGGCTCCTGAGGTACATTAGTTGTCAGTGACAGCTTGGATCAAGAGATTTACAAGATGGGGATATCTCCTTGATCCTTTTTCTACTACTTTTGCATCTATCGGTAACTAGGCTACTATAGATTTTTACATATTTGGACATCCAAAATTGACACTTGCAAAACATATTAATCTATGACTATGTGGTTGATTTGCCTTGCGGTGGATTCCTCTGGTTGCTGGTCCACTCCCTCCTGTTTGGCACTTGAGGAGCTGGTGGCTACATTGTTTTTCTTATCCATCATATACTGCAGGATGGAAATCGATTCTTCAGCGTGGCTGCATCGGTTTGAAAGCTGGATGAACTGTTCATGGAGAGAGGCAACTCTGTGCAGGAAGAGATCTATTTCAGCTCTGTATTTCTCATTCAAAATACGATTCTGATCTTCAAGCCTCGTTTCCAAGATCCTCTGCTGATTCTCCAGGATGCGTTGTTGAGCTCTGACTTCTTCTAACTCAGCCTGCAAATCTGCACAGTGCAGATAGTCTTCGCTGCGGGCCATGAGGGCGATAGTAAGACGATGGGATGAGAAGCAAAAAAATCCAAAAGCTAGGGGGAAGCACACTATGTTGCTAGGAGAGAGGACTGGGGCCGCCGCAGAGGTTCGAAGGGCCTGAAGACAAATGTGTGCGCAGAGAAAGGGCCGCTTTGAGAAGCGAAGATCCAAAGAAGTGGATAGATTCGGGGTAACAGGAGCGCAGGTGAGACTGATTGCGTAGTGAGTGGGGCGTTGATGAGTCTGCTTCTCAAGCGGATAGACAAGCCGGGCAGATTGCGCGAGCAGACAACAATATTTGGAGGGCAGGGTGCTAAAAATGGAGAGATAAGGGTAGGATCGAGGGGCGCAGAGAGGGCGGGAGAAGCTCCTGATGCGGGTAGCGCGACACCTGAGGGAGATAACAAGGAAATAAGGGTGAAGGAGGGCAGATATCAGACAGCTGGGGATGAGAAGATGATCGCGGAAGAGGTAGGAGGAAGGGGTTAAAATAGTCAAACGCAGAGACAGAATGAGCCAGGGAAGGAGCTAGCAATTCACGGGATACAAGCGGATCTGCTGAAAATCCTGGAGGAGCCTGGCGTCAGATCTTTGAGTGGATCCGCCAGCGTTTTTCCTGTGGTTGTCATAGCTGCAGGTTATGACATGAATTACTTGATGCTGAGTTATGCTACTGCAGAGAAGCGTCCTTTTGACAGCCCGAGGGTCACATTTTCCATCCACGTTTTCAATCATTTTGGGTTGGGCGCTGTTGAGTTTGATAATAGTCATGGAATAGCTTGAAATACTTCTATAGAATTGCATCTAAGGGTACCTGCTGGTCTTCCGCACGCGTTGTTGGCCCTTTCATTCGCCTCCTTGTTTAGGCTGTGGAGAACATGGAAGTATTGAATGTCATCCATATTCTGGTGGAGGAGTCGATTACGGAGATTGACTTGTTGTAGCATAGTGTTAGGCGAGTTCTGATGATGAACCATTAGTCGGATTACTATTGAAGAGTCTCCGAATACCTTGACTTTTTTAATTCCCAGTTTACCTAGTTGGGTTAGACCTTGAAACAGAGCTAGAGCTTCGGCTCTGTTGTTTGACACCTTGCCTAAACTCCACTCGTAACTGAGAATGCATTCCCCTTTATCATTAAGGATCAAACCCCTTGCTCCAGCTATGCCTAGGTTTGATTTTGAAGCCCCATCGAAGAAAAGAGAGTAAGAGTTGTTCCTTTGTATCCAGCTATTAAATTCTTGGTCTTTTAGTCTAATTTTCCAAGGTCTATCTTGTCCCTTGTTCGGTGTCTCCTTCTTGATACTTCCCTGATCATTGTGCTGCCTTTCCAAAATGTAACTTATTATGGTTCGCTCCTCCACCGTGAAGTTTGTTGCATTAATTTTCCCTGTGGTGTTGATTGCAATCGCTTCCTGAGTAAGGCTTTTGGCTTTGTTACAAGTTGTTCGTACATTGGGACTCTTGTATTGGAAGATTTTTTTGTTTCTTGCTAGCCAGATTCGCCACAGCAGAGTGTGAGGAAGAGTATCCCATACTCTTTTCACTAAGCTGCTCCTCTTTTCTTTCCAGGGACAGCATTTTTTCCAGGTATAAATTGCCTCAGCTATGCTATGCTGAGGTTCCCAAGTTAGGTTGCCGAGAGAGGACATCTTTCTCCAGCATTCAGCAGCGAAGGGGCACTCTATGAATAAGTGGTGCATTGTTTCTTCAGCATTGCAACAATTGGGGCATCTTGAAGGGCCATTGATTCCCCTTTTATTTAAATTCTCTGTTGTAATAATTTTTCCCTTTAGAAGGAGCCATATGAAGAATTTGATCTTTGGGAGAGCTTCTGTTTGCCAAGCGATTTTCCAATGGTTCCACAAAGGCATCTGGAAGGTGTTGTTGTAGATGTGTTGATGGCCTGATTTTATAGTATAATTTGATCTTGATGGATCCCAACGGAAGCCATCCGTTCCCTCTTTTTTTGTAGGGGCTTTGCTATGAAGATGCTTCTTTAGGAAACTGAGATTGGGTTCTAATGTTGTAGGGTTCTCTGGAAAAGACCATCCCATGCAAGCGTGGGTACGGGGGTCCCAGTTGGAGATTTGATCTAAGTTATGAATGCCTCTGCTATTGAAATAATTGATAATTGGAGTGGCTTCTTGATGCGTGTTCAAAGGTTGAAGCCCCATGATTTTGTCTGTTCCAAAATTGATGTTGTTTCCCCCGCCTCGAACTTTCGAAATATTTTGCTTAAGAATAGGAAGAGATTTCTTGGATAGCCTCCAGATTTTAGTAGATTCTCTGTTGGCCATATTGGAATCAAGGAGATGTTGCTTGGGGAGGTTGAGGTATTTGATCTCCAACACCTTTTTCCACCATGCTGTGGGTACAGTTATTAGCCTCCAAACCATTTTCACACCAAAAGTTAAATTTAAGATTTTTGGGGGTATGATGCCAAGTCCTCCTCTATCTTGAGATTGGATGACATGCTTCCAACTTACCAAGTTAAACCTGGTCTTGTCATTCTTTCCCCCTTGCCAGAGAAAGTGGCGAAGAGTGAATCCCAATTTATGATGAAAAATGGTGGGGGCCTGATATAAAGAGAAGCGATAAAGAGGAAGAGAAGTGATACCTGATTTTACGAGGATGAGTTTGCCTGCAGGATTGAGCCACATTTTTCCCCATTGCTGCACTTTTCTCTTGACTTTGTCGATGATCTCATTCCAAGTTTCCGCCTTCAGAGGCCCCAAACTCACTGGCATGCCCTGCTTCATCTTGAATTGTTGATGGTAGATATGATTTATGATTAATCTTCATGAAATATCTACTTTTTTGCTTTTATTCGCCCTCCAAGGGCCCTTAGATGAGCTTTGGAATCCTCTAAGTAATCATGCCATGTCTTTTTTCTATCTTAGTCCATGATTTGCTTCATTTCTCCATGATAACTCTATTTTGTTCTTCTTCTTCACAAGTGTTTCTTTATGCTTTCTCCTTGATATCTTCTTTTAGCATTACCTTTTCATGCTAGGAATGTACTCCTCCCAATGAAAATCATTCATGAAAAAGCAAAATCAATCTTAAAAACATCTATTTATCATTTCCTAGCTCATGGAATGATTAGCTCATGATAGGCTCGTGAGAGGGTTAAAGGAAGAAGGCTTGATTAGGAGGGCACAATCAAACTCATTAGTTGCTTAGGAAGGCTCCATTGTTCATTTTTACTATGCCATGCCCTATGAAGAGGAGCTTTGCTTCTTTTAGCATAGTGGATAAGCTGAAGGGACAAGGTGGGAAGGCTTGTTGCTTAAGGTTGTTCCATCGCCCTGGAAGGAAAGAGAAAGAAGACTTGGAAAGCACAGTTTGATGATTCAAAGGTTGAGAGGAGGCTTCCTTCAGCCTTTCCTATCGCACCATTTTCTTAATAGGAAGGGTCTAAGCAAGGCTTGAGTGTAGAGTGCATAGGGGAAGAGGGAAGGATGAAGGCTTTAGGATTCAAAACTGCGCCATGCGCCTAAGGGAAGAGAAAGCATGAAAGACAACACAATTTTCTTCAAAAGGGGTCATTGTTGGTTTGGAATGCACTTCTCCTTCTAGGCTAACGTAATTTGACTCAAAATTTGGTGCTTGGCCATTTGGAATGTTCCTTTCATTAAGGCAGGCCATATGAAAGGAGCCACTTTACCTAGGAGATTTTTCACTGCACTAAGAGGATAGGAGGGTCTTTGCATTGCATTTTTTGTCTTTGAAAAAGGGTGTAAGAGGTCCATGCTATTATCTAGGAGTGCTCTATGTGTTATCCAGGGCAGAGGTGACCAAAACTCAGTGTAGTGAGTTAGTATAAGTAAGAAGGATTAGGTGACTTCCCTTATGAGGATCACAATGTGCAGTAGTTTTGAGGTCATCTTGAGTAGGACTTAGTGCACCTATCTTGGTGAGTAGGATTGCATAAATAAGGCCCATGAATATGTTAATATCCTCACTTGGTAAGAAGGTTAATGCCTTCACAAATTTCACTGGCCTGAAGGACTAAGAAGTGCTTCAAAATGGGTAAGTGTGAGACCAAAAGAGTAAAAGAGATAAATGCATCTGAACACGACTCAAACATGGATCACACACATAAAACCATCAATACAAGCCATAAGGTTACACGGGACTCATGGATAACAATGACACCTCTAAATGACAACAAAGCAACACTTATTTCTAAGTGTGATAGTTGAAACGACACATTATGACACTTGGAACACAAGTTACGACATAAGTGACAATTGTGACCAAAAGGTTCACTAAGTTGTAGTAGTGTGTCTAGCAGATATCCTAATGATATGTAAGACCATCTCATGTATAAGAGTGTGCCATAACTAACTTTAATGATGTGAAAATGTGTGACACATGCAGAAATGAAAACAACAAAAGAAACACCTACAACAAGAGGAAAAGATGAAGACGATAGTTGCAAAAAGTGAATGACCTTGAAAGTGACACATTTTAGAGAAAAGATAACATGAAAATGACACTTATTAAAGTGAAAGTGAGAAAAAGCGACAACCACAAATTTAAAAGCGACACTTGTGAAAGCGACGGTGCACAAAAATGACAGTTGAGAAAACTTATCAAAATATAAGTACAAACAACCAAAGTGAGGGAGACTATCAACGAAAGTGCACATTGACTATCGACATGAGATGAACATTGCACAAGAATTGTCTTGATGGATGATGTTGTGCCTTTTCAAGCTAGCATAAAGTAAGTGTGCTCATGAATTTATCGAAGACTGAGAATGTGTGTGCATGTTACTTGACAGTTTAAAACTAGGAAGAAGACTTGAAACATTTAGAAAAGAACAATCGACCATGGAGTAACCATAGCATGACAAAGCGTAACATCCTCAATAGTATCCAAAATTAAAGTGTAGGCAAAATTTTGGAGGGTGTTGATAACAATGTCAATAAATTATTATTATTTTGGTGGTGAATTGTGGTTTTCATGTCATCCTGCCCAAAGAAGGAAGGTGGTTGTGAGGGGGTCCTTAGTGGTTTTGGAAACAACTTAGGTGGTCCGATATAGCTCTGTAATTGCCACATCATCCAAGTGGTATTTAATAGGTGACAAAAAACCCCCCCCCCCCCCTTTTGTTAAAGCTCAAGAGGTCAAGGGGCCTCACAATGCCTCCTCTACCATCAATCTCGATATGGAAACCCAATGCTATGGAAAAGGTGCATATTATTTAAATAAAGTTGCCAAAATTTTTGAATTTAAATCTGCAATGAGGTTTTTGGAAGCCACAGTAAACTTAATGCTATCACCATCATGATTGTTGTTGTACATTCTAGAAATTTCATTTCCAAGAGAGGTTATGTAGGCTCCAATGCGAGTTGCAAGATTGACCACTTTATGAACACCTTACTTACATGCATAAACCAAAGCATCTGGAAATGTCAACATGTGTTCAACATCTATGTTATTTACCTCAATTGTATTCATGTTCAAAGTTGTAACTATGTCACCAGGTTGCATACCAGTGCCACTGCATTAATCATGTTTTCACATGTAGCAACAATGAAATGGACCTCCACCCTAAAAGGATTAATTTGACCAATAGCCTTTATTGCACTGAGAGTTGCTACAAAACCTACCATGTCAACCTTCATGAGTACAATAATACATATTGGTCTTGATGTTGTAACCTCCATTTATCAAATGTCAATCTTTTTCCAACTATGGAAACCTTAGTCTTAACATCTCAAGTTGGAGCCTTGTAGCAAAGGTGAATCAACTTTGGAATGTTTGCAGATGTTTCAACCACTCCCAAATATGATTGCATTTTCAACTCTTCAAATTGATCGACATCCAATCTCTTTGTAGTGAGTACATCACTATAAGTAGAAGCAATGTTAGACATTTCATTTGCAAGTGCACTAGGAATTATTATGTTTACAGGTGCATTACAAGTTTCCTATCTAGAATAATGATAGAACAACTTGTTGGATATATATAAACTTTTATTCAAACTCAAGACCACTACCGAATCCAAGAAAATCCAAACACTTGAGGAAAGGCTTCTTCACCTCTGACTTGAAACGAGCGTCCTCATAAATACCCAGATAACTATTGGATAGAGATGCAACAATAGAACCCTTCCAAAAGCATACCAAGGAGATGAGAACACTGAATAAAAGTTTGAGAAGCGAAAATATGAAGAAGTAAAAAAAAAAAATCGATTGGGTTATTTTGAGCTACAACTCAGCTCCATCTGGGGATAGTATCTACCAGTGAAATGCTAAGGACAATATACCATGTTCCTTAATCTTCTACATTCTTAAAATGAGCCCTGCCAACTAGTAATACCTGCGAATGTCTAAACCTATACATGTATTATTTATAACTCTTTCCATTGACTTGATAACCCTATCAGAAATAAAATGTATAGAAACTAGAAAACCGGAAAATACTCCATTGTTAAGCTAAAAAAACTAAACTTAAATGTTCAAACATTGAGGTTATGTATGTAAAAAACCTACTCTAATCAGGAGTACTTCCATTCATCAAATAATATGGAATTCTCAATGAAGTAATGTGAGAAACTAGCTTACTAAATAATGTTCTTGCACACATGTGCCCCTTAGGATGGACATCAACATAATGGCTTGCAACTCAAAGCAAAATTGGAACCCAAGATGTTGTAATGGATGGCATATTAATGATATAATATTTTCACTAACAAAACAACTTAAATATGTTGCTCTTGAATTGTGAGAATGGTGGGGAGTAATGCTTCCATGATCATCAAAAACGCATGCTTGTAGTTCAAGATAAGTGAGTTGCCTTTGGGTAAACCTTGATCTCATTGCTTCGAGAAAATAAAATTCTTTACCATAATCCAATAACAAATTGTTACTCTTAGAGATATGTCTATATAATTCAATGTTCAAACTTTCACATAGATCTTCTAAGGAAATCTTCACTTGGTATGAAAAATTTGGGGATTTTTCTATTTATTTCTCCCTTACTAAAGCTTTAGGAGGAATGGAAGCTACCACAAATTTGTCTTCCCTGCATATGTATATAAAAATATTCCAAAACTTGGTAATATAATTTATGGATTTAGGAAGTAATTTGCTAACCCAATCTTTCCAATTTCCTTCTAATGGATCATAAAACATTCTCATGTACACATCTCGTATTCATTCTTGAGGCAATCAACAAAATGTTGAAAACTCAAGAGGTGTTTTTCTACTTTGCTTTGATCATCTCCATTGAAGTGTGGGAACATCTCAAAAAGTTCTTCATCTTCAAGCAAAGGTTTAGGTAAACCAAGAATGTATTTGAAATCCAAAGATGCATACCTTGAACCAATCATAACAACAATTGTGTTCAACATTTAGATCCAATCATTAGAGAAATTTTGAAGTCTAAAATAGGCCTCAAAACAAAAATGTACAACCAAAATCAACTTTATAAGAACCAATAGGATTCAATATGATGATGTCAACCATGGGGGATGATTCACCATTTTTGGTGTAAAAAGTAAAAAGATTAAAAAATATAAAATATAAAAACTACCTTTTCAATTTGTATTTTCAACTTATCTCCCTATGGGTTTACTCAAATTCCCGGTGTGAGCACTCATTAGATGCTTAATTTAATTCCACATCCAAGTATTACCCATGTTTCATACTTTCAATGGATCCTGCGACACAAAAATGAGAATTACATGAAAATCGTGATTGCAATTATATTTTTTCATGTATTTCTCATTTTTCATGTAGGAGGGTCCATCGAAAGTATGCAACATGGGTACTCCTTGGATGAGTAATTAATTATGCATCCAACGTGTGCTCCCGATCAAAATTTGAGTAAAATCGTAGGGAGATAAGTTGAAAATACGAGTTGAAAAAATAGTTTTTTTCTTTTTTCCCTCTAAATTTTGATGATGTATTATAATCTTATTTTAGTATTTCCACTATTATTTTGTAATTTTTGTTTTAATGTGGTTCACGGACTCTAAGTGGTCACTACATTCACGAGAAAATCCAAGTAGATCACCCGAAGGGACATACCTGTCAGCTAAACTAGTAAGGCCTAACCCCAAGGGCATCGAGGAGATTTGACCCCATGACCTCCCAATATGTGAGGTACTTAGCAACATGAACTTGGCCAACTGATTTATCCCTTGGGACTCACTATTATTTTATAATATTCTTTAGGAGGCCCATTTCAAACCATAATGGGAGTTGTCAATAGGTTTTCAGACCATAGAATCACCACGTGAAGGATATGCAGTCAATATACAATTCATAATCCTTGTTGACCATCAATAATTAAAATTGTCCTTTGTTGTACACCTAGTGAAATATATCTTCGTGTATTTTCTCTCCGACCATGGCGCTAAATGTTGTAACTCCTTGAGATGGTTCCCATCTGCTAAGTAATTATGCCAAGGTAACAACAAACCTTCTTTAGGCCCAATTTGGCCCTTGAACCAGAGGGGGATAACCTCAAATGTTATGAGGCTTACTTTATATTCATTGTCACTGAATAACAACCTTAGAGATTGAGCACGGTGGCTAGATTTAAGTGATGGAAATGTGGTGGACTAGGTGGAAAAAAAGATGGCAAGAAAGCCAAAAGAAAATAGTGAAAATCTCATACAGTAAAGAGAGTATCCATTGGGATGGAGTCCTGGTGATCCAAGTGGATATTGGTGGCCACCTTCTTATTCCACTTGGATTCACAACATTTTTTCTTTTAAGTTTCCTATATTCCAGCATACTTTCTATTTTTAGTAGTTTTTCGGGTCCTAAACTTCTAGAGCCATTTTAAGGCCATAAACAATGTTTTTGGGGGAAACAAGTAAATGAAGGCCATAGGTTACCCATTTGCAATAAAATGCTGTTGTCCTCGAATAAATATTTCTAACAAGCTATCATGCATGCCAAATGGAGATTGTATTCCAAAGTTACAACCTCGAGAATATCATGTTCCAACTAATCGCATCAGGTCCCACAAAATTTTGGCGCTTCATCTCCTAGGGTTAGGTTTTTGGATGTTTATGGTTATTATTATTTATTCATGTTGAAAATGCCTCAGAGCTTCATTGTAATTGAGTTTATAAGGCATGTAGTCGTCACATCTATTCACAGAGATAATCTACCATCGCCTGAGCTAGTTTGTTTCTTCTCTGCATGTAAACAATTTTCAGCAATTGCTATTTATTAATTGAAGTTATGTTTCATTGTATCTTTTTGTTTTTATTTAAATATGTATATAATTTCATTCCTTCATAAATATGGATCAATGGTATTAGAGTGGTAAGCTCTTTCCTTGTTATTTTTTGCATGTCCCCAACAAGGTCGGGGTATAAGGAGTTGGGACTTGAACTGGTTTAACCCTTGCAAGGTTGAATTCTCCAACCCTAACAACCTCCTATGGAAAAATCAAATAAAGGTGAGGGAGCACGAGATCCTTTCAAAATGTTGCTCAAAGAGGCCCTCAAGCGACAAAGCAATAGGATGATGGACAATTTTTCACTGATCCTTTGGCAGGTATCAACGGATGAAATATTTTCATCCAGTAGTCAATTCGGGGGCACCACCCCCTTCAAGGTACATGTTAACTTTGAAATTCCTATATACGAAGGTCAGATAAACACAGATGCCCTAAATAGATGGTTAAATATACAAGAATGATATTTTTTGGTCCATAATTTTTTCAATAGTGAAAAGATTACTTTTGCACTTCTCAAAGTCATCCCCCCATGACAAGGATTGGTGGAAAACTTATTGTGAACAAAGGGACAAGGAGGAACCCTCACTATTTTTAGTTGTACCCTCTTGGAAATATTTCTCATATGCCATCAAGGAACAATATTACCCTTTCTAGAGCTATGAAGATAAGTACATAAAGTGGACTGCACTTGGTAGGAATGGGACCAAGATATGTCGGAGTTCATGAACATTTTCCATACCCTATGCATGAAATTGGGTATTAGGGATTTCAAGTAGCATTTGATACTCAAGTACCATGGTTTTATGCACAAATACATTCAAGAAAAAATGGAGTTCCTAGACAGCTCCTCGCTTGGCGCAATGTATTGACATGCTATGAGGAACAAGCAGAAATTTAAATAAAACAAGAAATACTTTAGATATTTGAATCCAAATTAAGGAAAAGAAACCTTCAAATAGCATACAAAAGGGATAAAGCCAAGGTGGAGCAACCCAAGATAACCCATCAAAGCCACAAATAAAGAATAACACCATGAAGACGAAGAAGGACACTGAAAAGCGGTGTGAGTTCCACAAAAGCCCCATCCACAACACAAATGGGTGTTGCTACAAGCAGTCACTAGTGGTTGAGCTAAAAGCTTCATATTCAAATGCATGTTCTGACTCTAAGCCAAAACCTAACAAGGGGAAAGAGAAGGGGAAGCATATTGTTGATGCAAAACCTAGTGCCACTGTTTCCACCACCAAGGTCCAAAATATTGAGCCTGAAGATCCAGAGGAGGAGGAGTGTCTCTTCCACTCACAGATGTGGGTGAAGGGTTCTCCATTGCAGTTCATTTTTTACAGTGGGAGCCAAAATAAACTCATCTCAGTAAAGGTTGCTAAGCAGTTGGGTTTGTTGACCACACCACACTCGTAGCCATACACCATTGGGTGGATCCACCAAGGACGAGATCTTTGTGTCATCCACCAATGTCACTTTCCCTACAACATCAAACCCTTCATAAACAAGGTACTATGTGATGTTTCTCCTGTTGAAAAATGTGTAACTAGGTTTGGTCTTCATAAATATGAAATGTGTTTTTTATTCTTGTATATTGTAAAATGAAGGAAAAAATATTATTATTATTTTTTAGAATGGGTTTCATGCTAAATGTCTTTTATTTTATAGGTCAAGCACCCATTGAGTGCTTCTAGGGTTTGTCCTAGATCAAGAAGTCAAAAGAGTCGTTGTCATAAGTTGAAGACCCTGTTAGTGTCAGTCTTTCTAGCCTTCCTCCAGTGATCAAACATGCTCTTACAAAGTTATTTTGAAGTGTCAAGGTCAAATTTTGTCATTTCAAAGAGTTTTCAAGCAAAAATTGGTCACTAGGCATTAGGTCTAGGGTTTGCTTTCACTCCTTCTAAAGTTGTCCAAATGGCGGTCTATGTCATCATTTATCTGAGTCTATCATCATTCATAGGGTTGTCATTATCATGTCAGTGTCTAATGAGTCATTTTACGTCTTGTTCATGCTTGAGTTGTGCCTTGGCAAGTTCATTTCCCTCTCCTAGGGTTTTGAAGCCAATTTCTCTTGGATGGTCAAATCAATGGCAAAACTTGTTTCCTGATGTTCATACACCTTCCCCTATCCTTAAAGTACCATATCATACACTTCC